>CAJHQP010003443.1:0-67602 GCA_905132765.1 Moricandia arvensis
ATTCTTGAGCCCTAGTCATGCTATTAGTTCTTCTATTTTCTTTAATAGTTATTGTACCAACTTGGTGCTGCTTGTGTGAGTGTAGAATGGCGAATGTATTCATCGTTGCTCCAGAAAGTCTGTCGACGTTGTTCGAGGGTAGTCCAAGCATTCGCAAAGATGCCCAAAGGTAAAAATTGAAAAAAATGGTAAATGAGAGAGTAGAAAAGGGAATGTTTGTTGATTGTTATGTGTTGACAGGTTTATACAACTGAGGGAAGACTATAAGAGTGCAAAGCTGGCAACAAGACTCAGCTCGTTGTGGCCAAGCTTGAGCTGATGACATCAAATACACAACTTCAACTAGTCACTGCTTAGAGATATTTTACGTATATACTTGAATAAATCACATGCCCTCAAGGCCTCAAACTACGTTTTGTCCTCTTCCTTATTATGTATGGATTGCATCAAACAGTTTTGAACCAGTCACTCCTTTTTTGTTAGTTAACTTGAAAAAAACTCTGTATTACACTTTGAACCACAATCCTTATAATATATGATTAGCTTTTCCTTACTTACCTCTTTCTCTGTATATTTACACAAATACCCTTTCAAGTATATGCAACCAATGTTCTCCTGATAGAGCACTTGTTTTGAGCAAATTTTGTTTTAACTCTTTTCACTTAAGCTTTGCGCCTAAGGTGGATGACAAAAGCAGCAGGAGCACTTGGGATGAACTCAAAGAGATAACAAAGGAGGAGTTTTAAGATTTGGTGGAATGCTCAACACCAGACTCTCACATCCATTGTACCATTCTTCTTCTTCACCGTGGCACCTGGAAACTGCAGCATTCAAGCTCAAGGAAGATAAAGACACCACCTGAGTTCCATATATGTAATGGGCCTTTTTAGAACGTCATTTGTATGACCATTTATGGGCCTTTCTTGAAGTTTGGGCCGAACTCATTTAAAATTTAGCTTCATATAAATACATAAAATAAAGACCGTATAAGTTAGCACTGCTGACCTGACTAGCGGCTAGGGTATTTTTGTTGGGGCGCATCTTAGCACCGCTCGATTTCTGGTGTAGAAGACGTGGACTTGTGAGTCCTGTGTACCTCTACATCTCAACGGGCGTTTCCTACGGGAGGGTTCCTCGATACCTCTGCTCTTTGCTTGCTCCTTTCAGGTGTCCCAATCATATTCTCATATCACTTTCCTCTCTTGAGCTATAGACTCTTCTTCTTCGTCACATTACTCGATTAGTTTTTTTCATCTGCTTGTGTAATAGATTTCAAAGGAATCATTTTTCTTCTTACCATCTAATCTGTCGTTTTCAGATTCTGGGATTCCAGTTTTTTTTTTTTATTCCTCCTTTGGTCGCCATGAGTTGCTCGATCCAGATCGTTGTTGAGACCCAAGTGGAAGCTTTGTCTCTTAAAGACCAGGTTCTGTTCTCATTTTAGCCCTGATTGATTAATCTTATCTGAGTTTCTCGTTTGCGTTGACTCGGTCAATCTGTGTGTTTCGCTGTCTGAATTGATCTATATGTGCTCTTGGAATTGATGGGTTCGTGAAGTTTTGGTTCTGATCTCTTGACCTCCTTATTCGTTTTGTGCTTAATGTACGTGGGTTGGTTTAAATTTTGGATCTTTGGTTGGATTTACGGTTTTACTTGCCTGATGTTTGAATCTGTCACTTGTGTCGGAACTTGGTTTACTTGAGTCGGAAACTTGGTATCTTTTCCGTTTCTTATTACAATCTTACGATCTTTTTTGCGTGTGTCCCTAACAAGATTGCTTTAGGATGATGTTGTTAATTCTCTCATTATTATTCGCTCACGAGGTTGATTTTAAGATGTTGTTTTCTTTATGTTTAGGATGAAAAGAAGACTCAAGTAGTGAGCAATGAGCTGAGTTTCGGGAACCATGGTGGATGCTGTGCAATATGTTTGGATACAATACCTCTTCAAGAAACTGCTATGGTCCAAGGCTGTGAACATGCTTACTGGTAATGTCTCTAATGAATTCTTTTCTCAATCCAGCTTATTATTAGCTTTGTTGATATGGTTCTTACTTATCTGTTTTTGCTAATATGCAAGTTTTTTTTTTGTGACATTCCTAAGTCCGATTCCGATACTAAGCAAGTTACTGTTTGTTGATTTAGCAATTGGTTTTATAAGATCAATATTAGTCCCCCTGCTCAGTTTTGTTTACTATTAGCTTTTGCTGTATACTGTAAAACTTGTTTACATACGTTTAGAGAACACTGAGATTCTCTTTTCATTTCTTCTATTCATATACAGTGTGACGTGCATACTCCGTTGGGCAAGTTACAAAGAGAAACCTACCTGCCCACAATGTAAGCATCCATTTGATTTTCTCAATGTCCACCGCACTCTTGATGGAAGGTAACATTTTACATCTTCGAACATTATTGGTTCTTTCTATGCCTTTTACTTGTTACTGTTCATTGCTTTTTCCTTCTAACTTATTTTGTCTGTTATACTTCACTGCAGCGTTGAAGATTTCATGTTCGAGGAGAGTGTGTGCCTTCTCCTAAGAGCATCTTGGTTTCAGCCACTGGAAGCAGTGGAGCGGGTTTCATACAACGGCAATGACAATTATGATTTCGACATTCCACCTGAGTACGCAGAGGAAGACGAAGATGACATTGACGAGTTTTATCTGCACGGTTCGAATCTTCGTTAGGAAACAGGAGGTGGGGTGACAATGGGTTTGTCAGGTCAGGCCGCCAAGAAGCAAGGCCGGCCCAACATAAGCACCGAGGTGGCCAAGCTTCTGGCTCTGAATCAGGCTCTTCTTCTTCCTCGCGTGAGGCAAAGGAGAAGACTAAACAGTGCTGCAACAGGGAGGCGTGCCAAGAGGGCAATGAAGCGTGAAGCTGCAAACAAAGCTGCAGAAGTAGTTGCGGCTGCAAAGCATGAGGCTCTTTTGGTTAGGTTGGGAAGGAAGTGAAGTGATGGTTGTAGCTCTGTAATTAAATCAACCACAACCTCTAAATGCACTAACTTCCTTACTTGAGAATCTGTACAGCAAGTAGTATCTAATAATGGTCGAACGACAATACTTTCTTATCTTTGTCGTCGAAGATCCTTTGTTAGAGTCTATTTATTTAATCTTACAGCTTTCTTGATCATTGTTTTGATGAGTGAGAGTTACTATTGGTTATTATGTGAAAATTGATCATTGTTTTTGCTAAAATTTGGTGCATTATATTTAAAAGTGGTAGTTAAAATTACATTTTAAACTCTAGAAAATACTTAATAATCACATGCTAAGAATCAAACTGAACCAAAATGAGAACCGAAATAATTGGGCCGCCATTTGTACGAGTGGTACATTGAAGCCCATTAAACAAAAACAGTTAAAGAACAATGAAGTGGCAACTAATCAGCAATGTGTTATACCGACTAACGAATCCCAAGTAATGCAGATTTTAACAATATTTTAAACAGTTTGTAAAATTGTTTTACAATTTATATATATTTTTAAATACATTTATATTTTACGTATATAGATTCATGATGTTGATATTTTTGCAGTATTCGGAGACTAGCTATCCACATATAATCTCCAATCTAAAAAAAAACACAAGACTCACAGACCTACATGCATGTTATTTTGGGCTTTGTTTATGTCAAATCAATTATAGTACATGAGTGCATGCGACAGAAGGCCACTTAATTTAGTGGTAGAGACGTACATGTCATGTTTTTGTTAGCATAGACATAGTTGTAACTTTGAGAATGCTACAAAACGTAAATTGAATTAATATGTGCTTATATTGATTGTTATAAAATGTAAATTGAATGCTATAAAAGTATCTATCTATCAATCTATGTCATATGTTATATATATATATATATATATATATATATATATATAATTCGTAATATGCAACCTTTGGTGATTTAGTGATATTTCTTTGAGAGAACAATAAATAATAAACACGATACAAATAAAATATTCAGCTCTATCTTTGTTTTGGTGTTTTTATCCCTATTGAGTATAGAAGCCATATTAGCTTTAATTTGTTTTGAATCGAGCTGTTTCAAACTTTTTCTCCATTTGTTCTTTTTATTAAATAATTATGCAATAAGAGTTGGTAAGAAAACTAATGTCGTTCAATTCATTTTTCTCATTGCTTAAACCATTTTTTTTGCTTTAAATTCTTTACTTTCCACAAAATATCTTAACTCTGCGTTTTATATGAATAAATATTAATATTCCACGGAAAACTATTTGTAGTTGGCATAAACAATTTATATCATACGTGAGAAACAAAAGAAAATTTTCTGTAACTCAATTTACATTTCTATCTGCATTTAAAAAAAAGTTTGAAATGAAAAAAAATATTCATTAATTGTTCATCTGTCCTCTCCCCTCTCCCTTCTCCCCTGTCTCATTTCTAGTTCTTTATATACCATATTGACTCTTGAGGTGCATAGCATATCAATTTTTATAAAAAAAATAATACACACACAGAAGAAATTAAGAAACCATGAGTAGCTTCAAGTTTATAGTTGTTGTAATTGTTCTTTTCGTTGTCTATGCTACATGTAATTTTTGAAAAATCTATATATAATATATAAATATATATGTATATGACCATTTCTATGTATAATTAATTATTTTTCTTTTATTTTTTATGTACAACCGATTTATGGTAATGTTTCTCATTTTTTATTTTTCTAGTATATATTTTAACTATTTTTTGCTAAAATTTTGCTAAAAGTATCTTTAACTTTTTTTTGGTTTTACAAATTTATGTGGTTTTTGATGGTGTAGGCAACTTGGTACGCCATTCATCTGAACATTTCATATCGTTTGGGACTACCAGGCTCCATGAACTGCTAAACGTGGATTCGCCAATTCTAAATAATTTCTCTTATTATCTTGATGTTATTATGACTATATTTCTCTCTGTAGTTTTTTTCGGTTCGTTAAAACAAGAGATCTATGAATTTATTATAAATACTTGCAAAAGAGTTTTATTACAATATTTAAAAGAAAAGACTTTGCATGCTTAACTATTGCTATTATATGCTATGTGGCAATTACGACTAGAGTTTAATTGGAGTAAATTACATTTAAGAGGTGGTATTGGATCAAAGAATTTAACTGATTTAAAAAAAAATAAAAAATAAGAAATAACTTGTAAGGTATTTTATAAGAATTTTAATGCATTTGTCTAATTCTGATATTTTAGATTTAAAAGAATTCAAATAAATTTGATCATATCATTCCTTCTACAAACTATTTTTTTACACGAAGAAAATTTTTTATAAAAAATTGACAAACAAAAACTTAATCATTTTTATTTTATATAAAACTCATTTTAAAAAAGTGTATAAAAATTTTAACTCATGAAAAATAGTAATAGTTGAACTAATCATATGGTATTATGTGAATATGTAGTCATTTAAAGATAAAATAGTTCAATGGAAGCATAAATTACGACATAACATATTTAATAATTATTTTCAAAATAATAAAATATTTTTAAATTTATAGTGAAAATTATGTTTTCAAATCTTTCATATTATAATGATCAATAACTTTGACGTATATATATGATAGATAAGCAATATAAATAATTATTTTCAAATTTCATCTTAAGGCGGATAATTGTTTTTTCACAAATTTTTTAAAAAAAAATCTATTAAATTCCATTAAAATATATTGACTTCAAAATTCACCAAAAATTGAATAACACAAATATTTAATAAAATTCAAAATTCACTAAATCAAATAACACAAGAATTTTTAAGAATTGGTGAAATCCATGATTGAATAACCCAAAAAATTAAAGTAAAAAATAATTCTTTTGTATTCAATTCAATTCATAAATCTAATATCTCCACCTTAACTTCTTCTTTCATTATTAACCTGGACTTATTTACTTGTATTATCATTTTATTATTTTGAGTACATCTCTCGATCTGCATCAAACGAGTAAGAAATAATAATCTCCTCTGTGTTACTTCAAACTAGTAAGAAATCAAATTGGGATAAGCTTATTAGCAATTTTTTTATAGATGTATGTGATTTTGGACATTATTGATGTCAAATCTATTCACTAGTACTACATGTAGTACCATTTAAATTGATTTTTACGTTAGAAAAATGGTTTAAACATGTCTCATCTTCTTGACTCTGCTTTTGAAGTTGTAGTGTCCATAAACGTAATTTTTTTTTTGAAAATCGAGCATACTTGTTGATACATAAGGATAACTATCCATTAAAAGAAAACAAACTAATCTTAAGAAACGAAAGGGTATACATATTAGCCCAGTATTTTAAGTCATCTTAGCCCAATAACGGCCCAATAAGTCCTTCATCTTTCAACATTCTCCAAAGTCAAAATCTCCTTACAGGAAAAAACACACGAAGGTTGATACGCCGATGGATTCTCAACCTCCGGCGAACGGGTCCTCACCTTCGACGATCGGAGACCTAGTTCCTTTCTATTCCAGTTACCTTTGGAATCGCCTCGCTTCCTTGATTCCTACTCCCAATTCCATTTTTCTCGGAAAATTCTCCAATCTCTATCGCCAAACCTTCACCACGAAACGACATATCTCTTTTCCTCTTCCTCTACCTTCTGACTTCCCATGTTCCTCTACGTAAGATTCATCTCTTCTGCTTTGATGATCGCTTGCTCTGATACTGGTGTTTCCTGTTTACTGATAATATTTGACCAATTTTCAAGTAGGCTCTAGTTAGATGTTTTATATAGGATTATTGATTAAGCCCGCGCCTAGACCAAATATAGGCGCTAGTTAGGCGGTTTATATACGATTATTGTTTAAGCTGGTGCCTAGACCCACTAATTAAGCTGTTTATATAGGATTATTGATTAAGCGGACACCTAGATCACACTAGTTAGGCGGTTTACATAGACACTAGTTAGGCGATTAAGCGGGCCTAGACCGGATATTTTGAACGTCTAGACCGCTGTGGAAAAAAATGTTTCGTTTAGGTCTGATTTGTGGAAGACTTTTTTTGACTTTGTGAGCATACAATGTTGATTATCTTCAGAAACATCTTGGCGGATACGTCTAGGATCTACGCTGTATTGGAGGAGATAATGGCTGATGTTCTCTCAAACTTGCATGATATCCAGAAGAGTTTGGAGTTTTGGCAGTCTAGAGCTGAGGTGAATCGATCAACACTACATTCCATGTCTTTCACTTGATTACATAGTAAAATGACATTCTCTTTTGTATCGTGTTGACTACAGGACTCTAATGCTCGGAAAGCTTACTTCATGATTTTTGAGAGAGGACCTGTAGCTTTTGTTAATGAGAGTAGGAAGCTTGTCTGCAAAAGTCTTAGTGAGGATTCTGCTATGCAGCATCTTTGTCAGTCTTCTTCATCTCATATGTCTGATAGGATGAGGGTTTTGATGGAGTTAAGATCTTCACTTGCTTCCTTTCTAGCTCAGGTTATCATCAAAAATTTCATTCCTTTTTTATAGAGTGAGCGCCATTGTCAAGTTATGTGCTTGTGACTCACTACTTTCAATTGGTTCTTTAGCTTTATGTTGAGTTGGATAAACGTGGTGAAGATCTTTTGAAGAATCCAGAGAAGTCATTGCCATCATTGTTATCTGTTATTGATCAATTGTTTTCGAACTTGGAGGGTTCTTTCAGCCATTTACATGCTGCGCGTGAGGTAACACTGGTTTCTTACTAGCGGTTTTACTTTGCGTTGGCACTACCTTCAGTTCTTTGGCCATTTATTGTTGTATCGACCCTGATTCTTCTTTTTCTATGTTTCTCTTACTCGTAGTAATTGACTTGCGTCACATTTGCAGTCTGATTCTTCTATTGATGGAAGTTACTCAATGCCTCTTGTGTTTGATCGACTGCCTGAGGTCAACGAAGAAGGATCCCAGTGGACTGATTGTGAACTTACAGATGCGATCAACCTGGTTCATAAGAATTTGGAAAAACTTAACTCATATTTATCAGTTATGGTAGGTGTGGCTGTTGTTATTTATAGTTGCCACTTACCAGTATTCGTGTTAACATCCATGTAATGACGAATATCTTCATTTGAAATCAACTCTTAAGATTTTCCCCAATCTGTTTTCCTTTTAAAAAGGTAGGCAAACATCGTAAGCCAAGGAGGATGACCCTGTACTGGGTCCGATATACATGTGGTGCAGTTGGGCTTTCTGTCTTTTCTATATGGCTACTACGTCATAGTAGTTTGATGGGAAGTTCTGACATCGAGAATTGGATTCCGTGATGCAAAAGAAGCAACCGTGAGCTTCTTCAGTGATCATGTTGAGCAACCGGTTTGTTTCTAGCCTTTTTAAATTTTTGGTCCAAAGAGCTTGTTGCGTAAAGTAAACTATTAAAGTATTAGAAATAAAGTTAATAGTGATGTCTAATGCAACTCGTCGTTTGGTTCTTATTCAAAATGGATGTGTGGCAAGTTGATGATCGAGTTATTTGTCTGTTACTTAGCATTTTGTTAGCCTGGGAATTTCTGAATTAGTCTCCTGATCTTGCAGCTGCTTGCCATTAGGGATGAGCTTTTTGATACATTCCGGAAAAGACACAAGGGTGTCATGGAAGCTGAAGAAGTGCAGCTGACGCAAGACTCCCTGCATAGGTTGATATTCATTTCCTTCTTGATGCTTTTTTATCCTGGTTCTATTTGTTTGCTGTTGTATATATGCGTGCATAGTTCCCTTTTCGTTATAGCAATTCACTAGGTACATTTATATGGAATTCACTAATATATGGATTCAAGTAACCACAACGAAAAATATCTGTAATAATTGCTTCTTATCTTTATTTGCACTCCTAATTGTCTATTTGCGATGTAGAATGCTGAGGAATTTCTGCGAGCAGGCTACGCGTGAAAAGGTATCAGATAATGCAACCGATCAGGAGATGCTTGAGGTTCTTATGCACCGGTACAAACATTAATTTTTTTAGCCAGCTAAAGGCACATTAATTGCATTTGCAAGGCATACATCTTGCATCCATTTAGGAAGAAAATAAGAGGCTTTACTCATTCTGCATTCTGGTCTTGGCTAATGAATAAAAGCATGGACGTTTTCTCATGACTTTGTATAATAATTTCCTGTGATAATTACCACAAGATAGAAGTTCCAACACATGAGATAAGTATATACTTGAATTGTGCCTTCTAATTTCAGGTATGAAAAGGAACTTGTGCACCCTATTCACAACCTCCTTAGCGGAGAGCTTGCCCGGGGTATGCTTATCCAGGTAATTTAAACTTATTGGCATGAAGCTGTAGATTACTGTTTGTGAGATTCTTAATCACATCAAAAATTGTTTTGTCTTTCAGGTCCAGAAGCTTAAACTGGATATAGAAACGTAATTTAGTAAACCAGTAGCTCTAAGTTCACTGTAGTAGATCGCTTTATCATTTTGTATATAAATGAATATTATTCTCCTGCAGAGCCATGCTTGAACTGGAACAGATACTACGTGCGAATGAAATAAACTTTGCCATTCTAGCTGCATTACCTGCGTTCTTTCTCAGCCTTGGTATGCTCGCATTGCTTCGAACATGGCTTAAACAGGTGATGAGATTGATAATTCAAGCTAAACCAATTGATAGCGATACATATATGTTGTTCAACTTTGTATTCTATGAGACTCATTGTGCACAGTCAATGATGCAGCTATTGTTATCTTTATCCCGTTTGGTTTCACTGGTATGAATAGGATAGTAAAGCTCAAGGACGCGGAAGAATTGCACGTATTCACAGGAGACTAATTGTCGTTGAAATTGAAAAGAGAATTATGCAGTATCAGAGCTACGTTGAACAAGGACGTGTAAGTCCACAACTTTATTTTTCTCCTGTTATTATTAATCACTATCATTAAACGAATGGGTCTGAAGAAATCCTAAGCCTCCTGGACGTTTCTTGATGCTCTTACAGGATAAGGATGCAGAAACCGTATTTGGTTTGCTAATATACAGCCTTGAGCGTTTGTACCGGGTTGTTGAGATTCCTGCAAAAACTAGCGGCGAGTGGGATTTGTAAGTTTTTTACTCTGATCCCATTAAACGTTTAGCTAAGAAAAATCAATCATATAGGTGGTTATATCTAAAAAAAGCAAAAGCAATTTCTGCTTAAAATGACTGATCTAAATCTCCTAAAGCCAGTTGTCTCATGCTACATAACGCTTAACTCATAGACTTTTGTGTTTCGGTTATGTACAGAACTAAACTGATGTGTGTTTTATTAACAGAGTGAAACAAGATCTGATCGACTTAGGAAGGCCACAGCAGCAAACGTCGTACAAACTAACAGTGACACAACGACTAGTAACGGTTTACGACTGCTTGCTTCCCACTTTGAAGCGACAATAACTTATTACGGGTTCTTGATCTCCCTTTTGTGGAATGTCATTTTTATTCAATTATTCCTCCAGCAACTCTTGCTTGACTGCCTTTGTGGAATGCCTTCTTCTTCTTTTTTTTTTTTTTTTTTTACTTGAGAGATGGTAAACAAAGTTACAGCTAGAAAATTGTTTTGAGTATCACGATCTGGTTTTCTCCTTTGTTGTAATTCAACATATCCAAACATGTTTATATCCTTTGTATTTGATCTAATAAGAGGTACCATTGCTTTGTTTCTTTTACAATCTAAAATCTTTATCAGTTTAACATCTATTATCAGGTATACAACTGCATGTACCTAACAACAAAACCTATATGACTCATCCCTCACACTGCTCCATGTGAATCACTGTTTTTAACGTAATGAGCTATGACAGATCACAGCCTTGCAGGAGAGATCATCATCAACGAGCCACAAGTTCAACTCCGCAAGCTTTGTCTGAATGATACTGGAACCAACCTCAGGTGACCAATACACCACTGGTTTGCCATCTCCCAACGTTTGGTTTACGCTGCTGGCAATTGGCATTTCCTCCAATACTGATCGTCTCTACAGTCTTTATCATCTTTCCCTTTTGCTCCACTAGCTTTTTCACTAGATGAACAAAGTCTAGACCTTGTTTTGGGGATGGATTCTTCGTTGCTGAGGATACAATAGTAGGCATAAGCTCCTTGCTCCATAGCTTTTGAGTGACTGATGAAGATTGAACAATCAAAACTCCAGAGCTTTCTCCTATATAGAAGTCATATTCTGATCTGATTCTGTCAAGGAGTAGACCTTTATCCACCAAAAGCACATTACTTGAAAACACCCATGTGCTGTATCCTAGCTCTAAGCATTTCTCAACAACGTAAGCATTGCCCAGAGCCTCCTTGTACGAACTTTTTATAAACATATCCGCATCAATCACAGGATGCCCCCTTCTTGAAAGATCATAGAACAACTCAGAGGTTGGGCCTATAAAAATGTGGTTCCGCGTATTAAGCTTCTCAAAATGACAGAGTAAGTTTCTGATAAACATCTCGTCTGCATCAAATAGACTGACCAGAACTATGGTTTTATCTCTCTGCACAGAAGGAAGAATGGTGCCAAGTTCATTCAAGCTCCTCACAACTCTACCAGGTACAACTTCACTGAAACAGTAGTCATACCACTTAAGGCTCTTCGAGGGTTGGAGTTTCAGAAATTTGGAACTGATGACGCTTTTGTTCAGTAACTGAGAGTCTGGCCCAACGGTTTCTCTATAGTTAACACCAGCATCCCTGTGAGACACACTTAAAGCACTCTCGTTTGGGAATTGGTGTAGATGTTGAAGTAGCCACGAGAGTGAACAAACTTTATGAACCATGGTGTCCATATTCGTTCTCCTATCGTCCTGTACCATTTATCTGTCACCTGAGCAAACATAGCAGCTATAAATGACATGAAAAAGTATTAATTTGTTAACTAGTGAACCCCATGAGGAAGAGAGTGCAAGTTAAAAGTTACCATGCCACTAAGGTAAGGCTTCTTTCCATTAGATTTGTGCTCGTCATACCATAGTCTGAACTCTTTCCATGGTTTTGGGAAGAGAAGCTGTCCCCAAGTTCCCACTAATTGGTATAAGAATACGTTCGTTTTGGGATCTACTTGTAGTTTATTTCCATGTTCACCTGCATTTGATCACTACATCAATAAGTGACTGTTTCAGATGCTAACCATGAGGACATGAATCCCTAGCTCCTACATCAATAAGTGACTAGTTCAGACATTTCTAGGAATTGACAAACACTAACCATGAGGACATAGAACCCTACTTCCTGTCTCTACAACCTTAGCTGCTGAATCACTACAACAATAAGTGACTGTTTCAGACATTTGTAGGAACTGTGACAAACACTAACCAGTAACCAGCACATCAATCCCTACTTCCTGTCTCTAAAAACCTCAGCAGGGGCAATCCTGCGCATAGGCCAGTCAAAAATAATGGTACCTGGAACGAGACATGGTCTCTGAAGCGAAGCTCCATAGACAGAAGGGTTGAAGTTAGAAGCATCATAGTAGTATTTATGAATCACACGTTCAAGAAACCCGTAGTAAAGCGGAGAAACCTCAAGATCATCTTCAACGACGAACGCAAACTCATGATCTGAGCTCGGCCACCACGCCTCCAGCCATTGACCCTGCAAGCCAGCATTGCTTGTCCGATAGTGAACAAGTTTCTCCCCAAATCTCCACTCGAACTTATCCACAAAATCCAAGATCTCTTTCGTGCTCCTCAAGTTATCTTCCACCGTTGTATCATTCTGGTCGAGTGAGAAATGATCTATATAGACGTGGAGGTGAATGCGTCCTGTGTCGCCTGCACCGCCGTATTCGGCGGCGGAGAGAGATCGGAGACAGCGGGAGAGAGAGTGGAGGCGGTTAAAGGTGAGGAGTTTGATGAGGAAAGTGAAAGGTGGGACATTGTTGTAGTTCTGTCGGAAAGTAGTGATAGAGTGTTTGGTCTCGGAGACGAGAAGAAGGAGAATGATGATGGACATGCAGAAGAGGAGGAGAAGGGGAAGAAGTAGGTTCTTCTTGTGTTGGGCAAGTACCATCATCGCCATGTATTACAATCTTAAAAGACCCTCTCTCTATGGCGAACCCCTGGTTCCCTGATGGTAACAGTGATTCCGCCTTGTCTCTGCCGCTTCTCACCACTGGTGATAACCGCATCCTAATCCCGCCTGACCCACCCGACCCTGACCTCGAAAACCCTCTTTCCCTCTCCCGTTTCCCTCCTCTAAACTCTCCTGCTTCTAAATCTCCAAAAACTTCTCGACATCAATCGAGGCAAACCTTGAGTTCTGTTCCTTCTCGCCTGAACTCCCCTTCTCATACTCTAACTTTTGGTACCCTTCAACCAAGTCCTCAAACTTTGGTCTCTCCCTCAATAGATTCCAGATCTGAAAACACTATTCACCAAAACCTAGAAAACTTACGTGTTCTTCCTCCTAAGTCCTCCTCTCCAATCTTATCCAATAAAGCCTCAAACTATTCTGCTATCCCAACACCCGTTACCTCAACTTCACCTGCTACTGCTGAAACTCTTCAGAGCCCCTCTGCATCTCTGCCTACAAACCCCATTCTTCCTACTCCTAACCCTTCCTCTTCAGGATCTGTCCCAAAGAGTTTAAACATTGATGATCCTCAGAAAACAACTCCTCCTTTGGTTGAAAGACTTCGAAAATCTGTAGATAAAACTCTCCAAAGGCTTGCACCTACGACATTTTCTGACTCAGGTCGCCCTAGAGTTCTTATTCCAGATAGTGTATTCAAGAAGGGAGCTGAGCTGCATAAAGATTTTATAATCTGCTATTTTAATGGTAGACCTCCACCATTTACTCATATTCAGAATGTCCTGAACCATCTATGGGGCAAAGGAGCCCGAGTTGAAATCCACACGAATCCTCTGTCCCGCTCAATGTTGGTTAGAATACCTTCTGACTACCTTAGGCAGAAAATTCTTGAAAAGCGAGTTTGGTATGTAGGGGATTCCATGTTCCAAGCAGTACAATGGACTTCTTCAGCATCCTCTCAACCTTCGCCTCCGCTGGAAACCATACAAATTTGGGCTCATTTGACTGGCATTCCGCTTGATCTTCGTCATCAGCAGGGTTTAAGTCTTGTAGCAGGTCTAGTGGGAGAACCAAAAGAAACTGATGACTTTACTCTAAACCTGGTCAGCCTTACGCTCTCCCATGTCAAAGTCGCTGTCGATCTTACAAAGCCTCTTCCAAATGTGGTGGAGTTCACTAGGGAATCTGGAGAAGTCGTTGAAGTTTTGGTATCCTACCCTTGGGTTCCTCCTACTTGTTCACATTGTAAGGAGCTTGGCCACATTGTGCGAAATTGTCTCCAGCTTCCTCCTCAAAACAAAAAAACGCCTCCTCAACGGACTGGTAAAGCGCATGTTGATGGTGGGGCTGAAATCCCTGCTGCTGAGAAAAAAAAATCGGTTACTAGCAAGAACTCACCTACAAGATCAAAACATGTTGATGGTGAAAGTATTTGTCCAGAGGAGGCTACCTCTGAAAACCCACCAACTCCTACAACTCAACCTGCAGTTTTTTCTAAGCCGTCTTTTTCCTCTGTCCCTCCCCTTCCTCCCACTTTGCCTATTTCTCCACCAGTAAATTCCATCGTCCTTTCCTCTAAACCTCCTTCTTTTAATCCTCTGCCTTCTGCCCTAAACCTTCCCCCATCAACTTCGTCTTGTTTTCCTCCTCAGCTTCTCACCCTTCCCCTTAAACCAGTCTCCCCTCCAAGCCCCTCTGACCATCCAAAAAAAAGACCTCGCCAGACCTCCCCTTCATCCACCCATCAATTTCCCTCCTTCACTGCTCATTTAAATTTTTTCTCCTCTTCAGCTATCCCAGCCCTCCCTGCGCCTGTTCCACCTGTTACTAAACCTTTTGAAAACCTTACCTCTTGTTCAAACTCCCTTTCTGTTTTATCTTCTATTGGTTCTCTTCCCTCGGAGGAGATCATAGACTGACTCCATGAATACTAAAATCTTTTTTTGGAATGTCCGCGGATTGAATGACCCGGACAAGCATGCCCCTTTTTGTCAATGGCTTGCGACTCACCAGCCTTCTTTTGGTATTATACTAGAATCTCATATCAAGAATCAAAACATGAGCTACCTAATGAATAAGCTTTGTAGAGGCTGGAATTACACCTCCAACCACTCTTCCGATCAAGATGGTCGGATCATCATCATCTGGAAAGACACTGTCTCGGTTCGTATCCTGCATCAATCAAGCCAAGCAGTCACTTGTGAGGTCAAGTTTCAGGGTACAGTGCCCTTTGTGTACACTGCAGTTTATGCATCTAATGAGAGATCAGAAAGAACAGACCTATGGGTAGAACTATTAAACACTCACCAAACTCTTGCTCTTGACTCAATTCCGTGGATGTTGGGAGGTGACTTTAATCAGATAGTTCATCCTATGGAGCACTCCCATGCTGATGTAAATTTTCTCTCTGCCACCATGGTTGAACTGAAGGATTGCCTCCATCAAATGAGTCTATATGATCTGCGTTATCAGGGCTCCTTCTTCACTTGGTCTAACAAGCAACCTGATTACCCCATTGCAAAAAAGCTTGACCGTTTACTGATCAATAGCCAAATCCTAAACTTATTCCCTAATTGCCAATCATTTTTCCTTCCTGGCCTTTTCTCTGATCACTGTCCATGCTTACTTGACCTTGCTTACAAAACTCCTACTCATGGAACCCACCCTTTTAAATTCTATAACTACCTAGCCAAACATCCTGGCTTTCACCAAGTGGTTTATGAAGCGTGGACACAAGCCGGAAGCAATGCCTGGAACCTCACAGCCCTCTGCTGGAAACAAAAAAAAATAAAGAGTGCCTTAAAAACACTAAACAGAGAAAACTTTTCCCAAATTCAAATTAGAGTGAGTGAGGCTAACTGTTTGCTACAACATGTGCAGGTGCAGGCTATGCAAACCCCTACTTCTGAGCTGTTTGAAATGGAGAAACAAGCGGTAGATAGATGGAATTTTCTCAGAATGATAGAGGAGTGTTACTTAAAGCAAAGATCCCGCATCAATTGGCTGAAAGAAGGAGACCAGAATACAACTTACTTCTATCGAGTGGTGCAATCTCGCATGAGCTTCAACACTATTCGTTCCTTTGTCCTCCCCTCAGGTATCATCCTAACGGATCCACTTGAGATGAGTACACTTGCGATTCACCACTTCACATCAATTCTAGGACCCCAGCCCCCACCGCGAGTGTCCATTGTATCTACCACTGATTGGTTCCGGTCATTGACTTCATACTGCTGTTCGCCAAATGACGCTCTCCTTATGACAGCTATACCAACAGCTGAAGAAATTACCTCTGTTCTACATAAACTCAATGCTAACAAAGCTCCGGGTCCAGATGGGCTTACCTCGGGATTTTATAAGTCCTCTTGGCATATTTTGGGAGACGAAGTGGTTAACTCCATCAGGCATTTCTTCTTCTCCTCCTTTATGCCAACTGCCACTAACTCCACCATTTTGTCCCTGGTTCCAAAGCATACGGGTGCGTCTACCATAGCTGACTACCGGCCTATCTCCTGTCTAAATACGCTCTACAAGGTTGTTTCCAAGTTGCTTGTGAAGAGACTCAAGCCCATTCTGCCTTCCCTTATAGCTCCAAATCAAACTGCATTTGTCAAAGGACGGTTGTTAGCTGAGAATACGTCTCTTGCAGGAGAATTAGTCAATGGCTACCACAAGGATACTGGTACAAAAAAAATCACAATAAAGGTGGATATAGCAAAAGCATTTGATACCTTATCATGGGATTTTCTTTTTGACTGCCTCGAGGGTTTAAATCTGCCGCCACTCTTTATCTCTTGGATTCGAGCTTGCATCTGCACAACCAGCTTCACAGTGGGTTACAATGGTTGCATTAATGGTTATTTCAAAGGATCTCGCGGTCTGAGACAAGGAGATCCGCTATCTCCCTACTTGTTTGTTATTGCCTTAAACAACCTGTCCTTCATGCTCAAGCAGGCTGCTCAGGAAAGGAGGTTCAACTATCATCTTAATTGCTCATCCTCTAAAATGACCCATTTGTGCTTTGCAGATGACCTTTTAATCTTTACTGATGGTACTGCGGATAGTGTTCAAGCAGTACTTCAAGTGCTTCATGAGTTTGAAAGGCGTTCTGGGTTGGCTGTTAGTGTTCACAAAACTTCATTCTTCGCATCAGGCTTGTCAACTGCAGAAACCGACCTAATTCAATTTACTACGGGTATGCCAATGGGAATGTTACCAGTTCGTTACCTAGGTGTTCCACTCTGTACAAAGAAGCTCACTCTGCTCAATTGTGAGGGACTGCTGCAGCAAATAAAATCTAAGTTCTCATCTTGGAGCTCCCGATCCTTGTCCTTTGCTGGTAGACTCCTACTGATTAAAACAGTAATTGCTGGCATAACAACTTTTTGGTGCTCCACATTCATCCTGCCACAAGCTTGTGTCAAGCGCATAAATTCTTTATGTGGAGTTTTCCTCTGGAAAGGCATCATTGAAGGGCATCATTCAGCAAGAGTGTCTTGGGATGCTATAACAAAACCAAAGGTTGAAGGAGGCTTAGGAATAAAAGACTTATCTCTCTGGAATAAGGCTTGTTGCCTGAAGCTAATCTGGCTCCTGTTTTTCCAAGCGGGTTCTGTGTGGGTAGCTTGGTTTCGAGAAGAAGTGTTGCAAGGAGACCTCAGCAACCTATGGACAACCACTCCTAATCGTCGGTTCTCCTGGCAAGTAAATAAACTACTAAAGCTCAGCCCTCTCATTTATAGCTGGATTCGGTTGCGTGTCTCAAATGGTCTTACCTGCCGGTTTTGGACTGACAACTGGTCTATTTTCGGGAACCTGAAACAGTTTCTTCAACTTGGTGAAAACACTCTTCTAGGAATACCGGAAATGGCAACTCTGGGATCCCTATATGTTACTGGCTCATGGCGGGTTCCTCCGGCTCGTTCCGACCCTCAGGTGCAGCTCCATGCCTATCTCACTACAATCATGTTGAATGAAGATAGAGATTATTATGAATGGGAAATTGATGGGATTATTACAGAAAGATACTCTATTGGAACAGTTTATGCCAACCTTCGATCACATGGAAATTCAGTCGCTTGGTATCAATCTGTTTGGAATAAGGGAGGCATTCCAAAACATAGTTTCCTCACTTGGCTCTTTGTGTTGAATCGCTGTCCAACTAGGGACAGGATTATAAGCTGGGGACTCCAATCTCCTCCACTCTGCCTTCTGTGCAACAACGCTTCTGAAACTCGGAATCACCTCTTCTTTGAGTGCTTCTTCTCTTGGGGACTGTGGGGATCCTTGGCGTCTCGATGTGGCTTGAACCCGGAACGCTCATGGGATAGTGTCCTGACTCAACTTCAAGGACTGAATCGTCGCTCTCCAAGAGGTATCTTGATCCTTCTTTGTTGGCAAAGTTGTATCTACTGGGCATGGACTGAACGCAATGGTAGACTCCATAGAAACAACTTCCGCTCCATTGATGCTTTAACTCGCCTCATCGATCGACAGATAAGAGACAAAATCCTCTCCTTCAGAGATGATAATCAAATCGTTTCATCCACTATGTTGCAGCTTTGGTTATCCTAATAAATCTTCTGGGATCGTCTCCTTGCATGCTCTGATCTCGATCGCTCCCGACAGTCTCCGTCTCTTCGTAACTCCTTTTTCTCTCTAATTGATCTAAGCTCATGGGCTTTAGGTGGCTTTACTATTGATTCTTGATTTGTTAAATTCTGTATTGGGCTGGTGGGTTAAAATCAAACTGAAGTCTTTATGACTTGTAACTTTTTATTTTTTTCGCTTTTTAATATGAAAAATATGTTCAAAAAAAAAAAAAACATCTAAGATGAAATGTGATTCAGGTCTTCTATATGTTGGGAGAATGTTGGATACAAATCATTTGAAGATTTAACTTTGTTTATGCCTTATGGGCTGTTATTGTTTTTTTTTTTTTTTTTTGAAGGGGTGTTAATTAATTTAATCATCGATTTAATGTTTTTTTAGATCAACTTTAACGTTATTGGATCTTTTACTTATTTATTACAAGATTTTGAAATTTAATGTTTTTGATTCTTGTATTTACAACTCTTTATTTAAAAATTTGAAAATCTTATCTATTAAAAGAGAAGTACAATTTTTATCTACCATAAAAAATCATACTAAGTCCATTTCAATAATTACATCTTTTTGATTATTTACATTAATCTATTAAATATAAAACATTATTAATATTTAAATAGTTATTGGGATATTAATAATAAATCAGTTACAATAAAATATATTGCAAAAAATCTAACAAAATCTTACTAAAATTTTAAATATTTTTAAATGAATGCATTCATTAATATATTAATTGGTAATATGTTATTATTATAAATTAAAATTAATAAAATTTTATTATATAAACAAATTCTACGCTATTTTTAGAGATTTTATAAGTATAATCTATATAATATTGAATGAAAGTAATATATGAATGAAATATAAAAACTTATTGAATTTATATATTAACATTTTTCAAAATTATAATTAATAAATGAAAAATTACCCCCATGGATGTGCGGATCAAAGTCTAGTTAATTGTTATACGACTATTTTTGTAAATAAATCATATAAAACCTAACGTTATTTATCTTTACTAAAATTTTATCCCTAAATAGAAGATTTCGAATAAATTGGAAAACTAATTTCCTATATAAATTTGTGGGTGAATGATAAATGACTATATATCATGAGAGTTGAAACATATGAGAATGATTCACATTTACTCAACACCAAAAATATGTCCCAAACAGGAATGAATCTGTTATTTGAGATGTCATTATCCTTCCCGTCGCATGACCACACATGTATGATGGATACATAACCTACAAAACGTCTATTTTAACGTATGCATGGAGACATGACGTATAAAACCGTCTACTAATTTCATCTTTGTAACCATGTAGACAACCGAATACAAATCTAGTTATTATATACTATTAAGATGGTATTATTAAAATCAAGATCTATGGAACTGAGATGTGTGTGACAACACAACACCAATAGTAAAATTAAACACAATCCGATTATAACACAAGTAGTCCCCACATCTATGTAATTATCTCACCCAACGCCCACCTAATTATCTCACCATCCAACGGCCTCAAGCTTCTCAAAGATTAGAATTAATCACATCCGTTGGATTAAAATTACATTTCCCACTTCTTACTCTTTTCAATAAAAATAATCTCACATCTTCACTCACTCCCTCTCTTACTCCGATCAAGCCACCGTCGTTCTCCATCGTCTCCGATCTCGCCTCGAATCTCTTAATTTCCTTCACCGTAAGTTACTTTCTCTCTCAATCTGTCAAGTCTCGTTTATGTATTGTCGTCCCCTCTGTTTACGCTGAAATTGAGCGGATAAACAACCTACTAGTGACTGTGATAACTTGATTGCATCCTTCTCTCACAGATCTGTATCCGCTCTTGATCTGTTTCACATTTTGAATCCACAATCACTTGAAACTGTATAGTGTCCTTGGTTTGATTTGTTTGGATCTGCTCGATCTCGGATCGCTTGATGTAGTTGATGACATTCGATCTGATCGTGATTTGGATCTGATATTCTTGTTTGTGCATTAGATTTCAGTTCAATTGAAGATGAGGGAGATCCTTCACATTCAAGGTGGCCAATGTGGGAACCAGATAGGCTCTAAGTTCTGGGAAGTAGTCTGTGATGAGCACGGGATTGATCCCACTGGTCGTTACACTGGAGACTCTGATCTGCAGCTGGAGAGAGTTAATGTTTACTATAACGAGGCATCGTGTGGAAGATACGTTCCCCGTGCCATTCTTATGGATCTTGAGCCTGGTACTATGGATAGTGTCAGAACTGGACCTTATGGTCAAATCTTCAGGCCTGATAACTTTGTTTTCGGCCAATCTGGTGCTGGAAACAACTGGGCTAAAGGGCATTACACTGAAGGAGCTGAGCTTATTGATGCTGTGCTTGATGTTGTACGCAAGGAGGCTGAGAATTGTGACTGTCTTCAGGGTATACAAACCAACTCTTTGTAGCTGTTTTCAGAACCAAGAACAGTTTATTGTGTTTTTTTTTATAGCACTGATTTGTACAATTATGATTTTTTTGTTAGGTTTCCAAGTATGTCACTCGCTTGGTGGAGGCACTGGGTCTGGAATGGGAACTCTGCTGATATCTAAGATCAGGGAAGAGTATCCTGATCGAATGATGCTTACTTTCTCTGTCTTCCCATCACCTAAGGTCTCAGACACAGTGGTTGAGCCATACAATGCGACGCTTTCAGTTCACCAGCTTGTTGAAAATGCTGATGAGTGTATGGTTCTGGACAATGAAGCTCTTTACGACATCTGTTTTAGAACACTTAAGCTTACCACTCCTAGCTGTAAGCCGCTCCCATGTCCCTAATCTTTAATTATGTATGATTATTTCTGTTTTGCTGATGTCTTAGTGATGGTTTGAATGCAACAGTTGGTGATCTGAATCATCTGATCTCTGCAACCATGAGTGGAGTTACATGCTGTCTCAGGTTCCCTGGTCAGCTCAACTCTGATCTAAGGAAGCTTGCAGTGAACCTCATCCCCTTCCCTCGTCTCCACTTTTTCATGGTCGGTTTCGCCCCTCTCACCTCCCGTGGCTCCCAGCAGTACCGCGCACTCACCGTCCCCGAGCTCACCCAACAGATGTGGGATTCAAAGAACATGATGTGCGCAGCAGACCCGCGTCACGGCAGATACTTAACAGCCTCAGCAATGTTCCGTGGCAAAATGAGCACAAAAGAAGTGGACGAGCAGATGATAAACGTGCAGAACAAAAACTCATCCTACTTCGTGGAATGGATACCGAACAACGTGAAGTCAAGCGTCTGTGACATAGCGCCACGAGGTCTCTCCATGGCGTCGACCTTTATTGGAAACTCCACGTCGATTCAAGAGATGTTCAGGCGGGTGAGCGAGCAGTTCACTGCCATGTTTAGGAGGAAAGCTTTCTTGCATTGGTACACAGGTGAAGGAATGGACGAGATGGAGTTCACTGAAGCTGAGAGCAACATGAACGATCTGGTTTCAGAGTACCAGCAATACCAAGACGCTACTGCAGATGAAGAAGGCGAGTATGAAGAAGAGGAGGATGAAGAAGTGGAGTATCATGAGTGAAAATGCTTCTGAGTTTAAGAAGTGGAGTACACTAATCCTTGCCCGTATATGTTTTTAAATTGAGTTTCATGTGTTGTTTGGGATTGTCTGTGTGTAAAGTGAGGTAGGAGCTCAATGTTTTTTTTTTTGCATGGGTGTGTTATAAAATGGAGTGCGTTGTGTTGTTTCATGCCTGTGGTTCGGTATGGTTTTGCAAATCTTCCACGGTTTGACTGTCAATTATTTAATTCTTGTGGGCTATTTATAACAAGATTAAAATGAAAAAGGACGGTTTTGCAAATTAAAACTTTTTATTTAGGAAAATTTCGAAAGGCTCAAGAGAGAGCAGAGCAGAGTTTAGAACATTCAGATTTGAGAGAGAGAGAGAGAATCGAAGGAGAAATCGAAGAGACAAGGAAGCCATGGATGAGCAAGAGTTTCGTAGCCGTCTCCAACTCTTCCCCGTCGTGCGCTCTCGCGACTACCGTGTAAATCTCTCTTCCCTGTTTCTATGGACAATCTCTTTGGATGATTGCTGCTGCTTCGCCCTTTAGGTTCTTAATCTGATCTTTAGTAGTGGACACTAGTAGTCTTGTAGTCAACATCTTTGACGTTTCTGAGATTGGGAGTAGATAGTGATCGAGTGTAACTATCTATCATCTAAGGCTGGAGTTTTCGTGTGATCCTGAATTTATTCCTCAGCGGTGTTTTTTTATATGTTTAAGGTTTCTGGTATGATTTGAGATTTCTGGTTTCAGGCTGATTTAGATTCTTCAAGTTCAAAGCAATCAACTTCACTCTCAGTTGTTGAGCGAGAGGTACATTGTGAGGTCTTTTACGAAATTTTTTTTCTTACCTGATTTATGATGTTAAACGCTTGTAATGTGATGAAACTTGGAACCATTTCATAGGAGGTAAGTGAATGGCACGATGCACCCGGTGTTGTTGAGCCGGAAGACTTGAAAGATCGGAAAGCTAATCAAGGTATGCATCCTTTTCTCTCTAATGAAGGAAGGCAATATCACTTAGCTTACCCACCTTTTGTTACGTAATTTGTAACAACTCTTATACCCAGTTACTCAAATGTGTTTAACTGAAAATAAATCAGAAAATCTGCTTCTCACAAAGTTCTTTGGTAATCGTTGTGATTTGTGTATTATATGGATTGGATCAAGAATATTGTAAGTTCCTTATTTGTTAGCTTTTGTTGTGTTTTCAAGACAGACGAGGTGACTTCATTCGTTAATAATTAGGAAAGTTGTCCTGTCTGATTACCTTAGAACGCTAGCTAGACATGTGATCCAGTTATAACATTTCATTTTTGTAATTTTGTGTATGTCATCTGTGTTTTCCTCAGCTTACTTTGGATATGTTTTTACGTGATCTGACCAATGAAATGAACCCATCCATGCTCCTTTTAGCCGAAACAAAATCTCAACATATTCATACATGTATTTTTGTTTTTTTTTTGCTTAACACATAGTTGTCAGCATGCGGTTTCTTTTGCTCCTTCAGAAATCTTATGCATTGTTTTTCTGCTGCATGGTTTTGTATCCATTGTCCTAATTTGTGGACGTTTTTTACAGATACATTCTGGGATAAGCTGAAAGCGGCTGCTGAGAAGAAGGTAAATTATCACCGGTGACTTTTTCAAACGTTTCTGTTGTTGCAGGGAGATTCATAGTCTGATGTTTATCTATAGAGTTGTAGCAAATAGTTTAGTAAACCAATTTTTCCGGAAGCTATGGCATTTTTGATGTGGAGTGAAGATCGATATATATACATGTCTTGTTCGTCTATAACCTAGATACATCTACTGACAGAACTGACTCTTGTTTCATCTATATACGAGATCTGATTATAAAACATCAATGAACATCGTTGCAGGTTGGTAAGGTTGATGCAGAGAGATTTTGCGAGGCTTTCGAGAAACTCCACAAGAAACTTGTATGTCTCACACACTTTATCTTCTAAAGACGGTCTCTGCAGATCATTACTAATTGCCAAGGACATTTTCTTATCATGTTGGTTTGGTTTCAGGTGTATGAAGAGTTGGATCCAGAAGCTGCAAAGCGATACTTGTTAAACTCTTAAAAATTCTTGTCTTCATTACTATATGCAACCAAAGGTTTGATTACGTGGAGATATTTCATCTCTCTTCTTTTTTTGATTATCGTAATTAGGTATGAGTGGTCAAAAATCTCTTCTCGTGTTCATCTAATTATGATTCTCATCTTGTATGGTAGAAAAAGTTATTGCTCAGGACATGATTTCTATGCTTATGTGGAAACAGCAAGTCTTTTCCAAATTCTCCATATTTAATTCCAAATATCTCTATTAATTTTGTATGTCTACAAAGGTTTATTTCTCGTTTTTGATTTTGAGTGTAGAAAATCTATTGCACGACCCTACAATTCATGTCGAATCTTCAAAAAGAATGTAACAAGATTTATTTTCTCGTCCATTATTTTCCGGTCGTATCTTGTTCCGACAGCTCTCGTCCTGTTTCTTACATATTGAACACACCTAGTATAATGTAAAGTCTAGCAAAAAGCATTGTGTATGATTCGCAGTAATAAATTTTCACTGTATACTACCAAAAGCTGTTTCAGGTTGAATCTAAGAACTGTAGTTTATGTTGCAGATGAAGCTCACATTTTGTATGTTTATTTATACACCTGAGGTTAATTAGTGTCTTACAAGGTTTTACCATACTCAATAGTTGTCTTTATACGGCCATTATTTTAATTTATAAACATGAAATAGCCTGTTGTAATTTGATATCTTTCACATCCAACTCTGTAAGCGACTAGCTTTATCATCATAATTTCAATGGAACAATGATGTTCATTCTTTCCTTTTTCTTCATTGGCATCAACAATGATGCTCAATTTATCATTATCAGAAAATATTTGTACCACACGAAATTTCCAGTATACTCTTTTCAAATGAAAGATATGATTATCATGCATATTAGTAATAAACTAATGATACTCATCTCTGATTAGATGATCATCATAGAGAAATAAAAACCAAATAAGGTCGTTGTTCAACACTCTTAGAATCTCATTCCTCCAAATAAAACATATATAAGAGTTACAAAGCAAGGCAGATCACGTACGATATAAATGTATATCAGTGTAAATAAATATGTTTAGGGTTTTGTTTGCACATATATATTCTTATTCAGACAAAAATTCACAAAACTGGTAGAAAAAAAATATATTTATCGATTGTGCAAAGGATTAGGACCTGTGAAGACCCTTCTCTTTCCATCTTCATAAACATTCTCATTACCTTCATTTGTATATATTCTTGATCCTCTTGACGCATCAATGTGATTAAGATCATCAGGCTTTGGATCCAAAACTCTAGGTTTCTTCAAGCTTCCATGAGTTGAGTGATGATGATGAATACCAGCAGGAGAGGAGGACGATGAAGCTTTAGCGTAAAGAAACAGAAATAAAAGAAGAAGAAGGATGATAAAGGCAACAGTAGTGATGTGTTCCCTAGATTTTCTTCTGGAGTAGTAGTTTCTCATCTCTTCAAGAACT
The DNA here is from genome assembly GCA_905132765.1 of Moricandia arvensis. Lineage (NCBI taxonomy): Eukaryota > Viridiplantae > Streptophyta > Magnoliopsida > Brassicales > Brassicaceae > Moricandia > Moricandia arvensis. The sequence goes on from CAJHQP010003443.1 coordinate 25,698, forward strand.
TCAAGATATATAGAGTTTCTATATAAATATGAGAAAATAAATAAACATGAGGGAATAATAATCAAAAGTTCTGATCAAGATCTCTCAAATTCTCTGTGGAAGTCTCATGGAATGAGAAGAGAAGAATGAAAGTGATGGAAGAAAAGCTAGGGAGCTTTTAACATATGACTTGCTCCAAAAGTTTGCTGCTCTCTCTTTCCTTTTTCTTCATCAATACTTTATAAAATAACAAAGAGAATAAAAATTAGATTTTTCTGTAATTATCATTATTCTTTTTCTAACTAAGCTTTAGTTGGATCATTTCATAAGATATTAGCTGGATTAAATTGATCACTGGTATTTATTAAGTGTGTTTAATCTTTTTACTGATAGTGGTTAAATTAGGGGGAGAGTAATGAGGGCATGTAGGTAAGTAATTAAGTGAAGGGTCAAAGAAGAAAGAAATATATAAAAAAAGGAAGAAGAAGGGGCCAAAAAGGAGAATTGGAGTGATGATTCTAAGACTTAGCTTTCTTTGGGGAGAATGATGTTGTCTCTCTTCACTCTCTTTTCCTCATTGTGTTATTCCTCACCCACATCTACACTCACACACATGGAAAAAAAAAATCTACTTCCCACTTGAATGTCCCCTCTTATACATCTGCTTTTATCATTTTCCATCTTGTCTTTGTGGAATATTAAACTCCTTTTTGTTTTTGTATTTTATTACGAATTAGGAGGAATACACATCACCACATATGACAAAAAAATATTTGTAGGATTCGAATTTCTTATTTTATTAAAATCATGGATCAATCTTCTTCTTTTTTTTGTTTTAAACAAGATTTGAAGAATTTTATAAATAAGAAGAAACAAATCAGTGATAGTTTGATGACCTTTTGTTATCAAATTTGAAACATATCTCAATGGTTTAGTCAAAACAACATATCTCAATGGTGCATATGTTTTTCAGATGTCAATGAGAATAATCTATTTTCTTAAACTAAAAGAACAAATATATAAAAAATACTAAGAGAATGCAAGAGTTTCAGTAAAATGATTATTAAAAAAAACAGTAGAAGATTGTTATCAAAATTCTTTGATCATATTTAGTGAACTAGATGTTTTCCTGCACCATGTGCAGGATAATGTTTTTAATTTAAATTATATTTTTAAAATGAAGTTAAGTTAATATTTTAAATATTGTTATTTATATCAATATTTTAATATAAATTTTCATTTAGTTAAATATAAAATTAATACAAATTATAATCTTAAACAGATTTTCATTTATTCTTTAGATTAAGATATACTAAATCAATTTGTATAAAACTAAAAAATAATATAAAATTATTAAAAGATAAAAGATAAAACTAAACAATTTGTTTAAAACTCGTAGATATAAAAAATAAATAATATTAATAAAAATTAATTATTTTTTGAAAATATTTTATAAAATTTTGAATTCTATTTAGTAATAAACACTATAGAATTATAAAAATAGACAAACTAAAATTTAAAGTTTGTAAGCATTATTATATTATTTAATGTTATATTTAAATATATTTATTTTAATAATGATATATCAATTATTACCATATTTTAAAAGTTTATTTAATGATGATATATAAGTTATTACTATAGTTTAAAAAGTTTACCAAAAATAAAATAGACATTAAATATAATTATCCATGTCATATTTAGACTTAAGCTATGTCATCTTTTATGTATGCCACATCATCAGTTTTTGTGAAAATGAATGTGGTGATTATACATGTCAAAATCACTTCACAAATAATGTATAGGGGATATTATTAATGAGATAGTGTCAACTGTATATCTGTGCATGGTTATGGAATTTCTAGATTGAGAGGGATAGTCTCAGTGTAACTGGGTCGAGCCCAGCGCTTGAAGCCCACGAGAAAACTAAATAAAAAAAAGGAAGGCTAAATATTATTATTGAGAAATAAAAAAAACAAAGAAAGAGAGAATATTTACCGGATTGGTTAAGACGAAGAAACAGAAACTCGGAAGAAACCCTAAAGGAAGAAGAAGTAGTCCCTCTCTCTCTATCGATCTCTCTCCTCCTATCACTTTGCTCTAATCAAATTTTCGCGGGAAATTGAACAAACCACTTTCTCCCGTTTCCCTGCTTTTGGTGATTTGGAGAGGGCTTAGATACAGCTCCGTAGCTAGATTGATCTCTCGACGAGATCTGGGCTTTGTCTAACGTGTATGTATGTTTCTCTTTGCTTCTCGTATTCAATTGAATCAGAGATTGTGCTTGTTGAATGGGCTTTGTCTTGTTTTTGCTTTCAAATTCGAATCCTTTGATCATTTTCGTTCTATCAACTCTAAAGGTATCACCTTTTTGGTATTGATAGCTTACGTAGAATAACACAAAAAGGAAGAAACTTTCTTGTTGACTAGTTCCAAAAGTCATGGACTTGGTTACTATCGAGCTCGGATTATGAGGTTTCAAGTAGATTTGATAGAGTTCTGATTAGCAATTTATGCTAAATTCAGATATTGTTAGCTCTTAGTTTTGTTGAGAGTGCTAACAGTAACGGTCACTATGCAATATGAGCTGGTGATTTTGTATCGTTTGGGTTACACATTGTTCTTTCATTGGCGCACTCACTGCTTCTTTTGATTTTTTTTCCTTTGTCCTTTGCAGGATACATATCGTAGTGATCATGCAAAAGCAATTCAGAGCTGCTCGATAAAGAAGATGGAACCTGAACGTACTAAATTTGGAGGTAAACTTGTTTTGTATTTGGAGCTTCTTCAAACATGTGGCTTCTTCTTTATTTCTCTCCTTTTGGGTCACCTTGAGGTCAATGTCCTGTGCTGGTGGGTTATATAAGTGCAGGTCCAAGAGAGTTGTGTGGTGCCGTGGATCTTATATCTCAATACAAACTACTGCAACACCATGAGTTCTTTTGCAAAAGATCACTTTCTGCGTCTCTGTCAGATTCCCATTATCTTCATGATGTGGTTGGGGACACAGAGATCAGAAAAGGAGAAGGGATGCAGTTAGATCAGCTTATTCAGAACCCGTTACAGAGCCGGGAGAGTAATAACCGCATCCAACCTTTTGATATGGATGAGCTTAAGGAGGCCTTCCAACTTAATGATATGACTCCTGTTGAATTGCCTCTAGTAAGCATCTCCTCTCTCCTCCTAGTTTTGTGTTTTAACCTGAAGATACAACATTGTGTTTCATACTAGTATCAATATTTGCAATTACGTTGAACTACATAAGCAAAGATAAGGACAGGAACACGCACTGTTTTTTTTTTTCAGGCAGAGAAGGGAGCTCCTACAATTCCCCCAAAGTCAAAACGTGAGTCGAAAGATAAGGACAGGAAACATAAAAAACACAAGGACAGGGATAAGGACAAAGATAGAGAGCATAAGAAGCACAAGCACCGGCATAAAGACAGAAGCAAAGATAAAGACAAGGACCGAGACAGAAAAAAGGAAAAAAATGGCCACCACGATTCGGGAGATCACTCTAAGAAACATCATGATAAGGTAAGACATGTCTGTTTGTTGCAGTTGCAGCTGTCTGTCTTGCCAAAGAAAAATGGATTATTGGAAGTTTTTTGTATTTTTTTTGCTTTAGAGTTGGGCAGCTTGCTTAAATATTGATTTGGCATAAAATTTAGCAGATCTTAGGCTGCCTCTTTATGTATATAATATTGTTTGTTTTCTGATCCTATGAAAATCACATGGAGCACTGATATTTCAGAAAAGGAAACACGATGGGGATGAAGATCTAAGTGACGTTCATAGGCACAAGAAAAACAAGGTAATGGTAGTGCCAGGGGTGGATCAAATTTGACTTGAAGTTCCCACCATAATACATCTTTGTTGAATTTAATGATTCGTTGATTTGTCTCGTTGCAGCATAGGAGCTCAAAGCTTGATGAGATGGGTGCTATAAGGGTTGCTGGCTAAAATTGGTAGACATGCCCAATTTTGTATTCTGCAATCCTGTAGGTGTCATGGAAGAGGTTTAGAAGCACTTTTCAACTCACTGTAGACTACATATTAGGTAAGCATCTTGTTGGAACACTTTACGTGTACTGACTGTGACTTCTATATTGGTCTTGGATTCTTCTCTGCATTTAAAGAAGTTACACTTCATACACATAGAAATCAGGCAACTTTGTAATGAAAACAGAGATTAGTGTTAACACACGAACAAGGATTGCTTACATTTTTGTTGCCCCTCTTATATTTTAACTTGTGTTGGTATTGAACAAGAGGGTTTGCTTTGTAGGTTAAAATTTTAAAATGGTGGTGAATTCATTCGTTGAAGAAGTTGAAATTTGTGAAGAAGAAGAAGCAGAACTTGTATTACATTTGATTTGGTGGCAGCTTTGTAACATTTTGGTCTTTGGAGTTATTTTATTCCATCGCTTTTCTGTCTATAAAATCAATACAACTTCTCAATGTTTACTATTCATGTAAAATAATTAGTTATCCAATTGATGTTGAAAAAGAACTGTTAATCGATTAATGTTACTTGATACCTTATCTGTATTCCATAATATAATTGTAAAAGTTTATCTACTATATGAACTAGTTTCTTAAAAAGGATCAAATTAAAATATCAGTTTTAGTAATTGCCTGTGAAGGTTTACAAAATTTTCAATCAACCAAAAATTTTAACTAAAGAAGCCATCCTCAGTTGCTCTCCATCTTTTACTCTTTCCCACAAACCATCTATCATAAGGCAGCCTATGCCTTCCTCTTCATCCTTCAACATCATATTCCCTTCTGATTCACTTTCAGCTTTCTCATATGTCTCTTCTATATCCATCTCTGCTTCTTCCTCGTGTGTTTCCAGTGTCGCGTCATTTGAGCTGAGATCCTCTGTACTCTTCCTTACTCTCTTGAATGCCAAGTTCTCCAATTGCTGACTGCTGCACTCGGCTCCTCTTTTGACATTGTTGTTCCCTTGTGCTTGTTGTGAGTTCATATGAGCATTCTGAGGGTCCAGAAGAGGTAAACGTCCAGAAGATCCAATGATCCGAGGCAACATACCAATTGGACAAGGGCTCCATGTTTTCGCCTTTCTCCATCCCTTATTGGCTTTCTCTGTGTCGTTTCCTCTCTTCTTTGAGAGTTGAAGTTTGACAAACTCGAGTCTCTTGCCTGCACTTCCGAGATTCTTCTCTTGCTCAAGGAGTGTTGTATGAGTTGTTACAAGAGTAGAAGAACTCTGTTTCGATGGAACACTTGTGGAGCTATTGTCCAGGAGAGGGAGTTTTTTGAGCTTCTCCTTCAAGACACGCCCTCCCACAATCTCTCCAAGCACAAAACCTGATTTCAAAACCAGCTCATGTCCTAAGGCTCCCAGTAGCAGACATTTACGTATAAGTTCCATAAGGAATGTGCTTGGAGGTGTCACTTCAAGAGAACTGTTCCTCTGAAAATGCTTTGACACACTGACAAGACCCACAAGCCATGCAAACAAGAAAGGGACCTTCTCAGCTTGAAAAACTTCTTCTGCTGACTTATCTGTAAGATTCACATCTGAAAAACAAACAACTTAAGCAACAATCTGGGGTTTAAATTGAGATTACTCGGAGTAAAAGCATTTAGGAAAAACCAATACTTACCCGTTTCATATCTTCTCCGTTCATTATTTTGGATCATATCAAGAACTGCCTTGAGTAGAGTCAAAAGTAACTCAGGTTCTCTGTTGGAGAACTCCATGATTACAGGTTTCCATACATCAAGAAAGACCCTGATATCTTGGCCAGACTGATTCTCAAGTTCTGCAGACTTTGAAGAATCCAAAGCCTTGAGTAAGAATTCAAGCAGCACAGATGAGATCTCTGCCGAGAAAGAAGGGTATAGCTCAACAAGGCTGCTCACAATCTTCCTTATCCTTTTATTAGAACCTGAAATCACAAAGTTACAGGGGAGGAATATATAAGTTAATTCGTTTTGTTTTGGTTGGTAAGATGAGTTGTCTTACATTTATCTTTGACCAAAGGGGAGTCATATTGAGGATTCTGCTTAAGTTGGAAGCAGAAAGAAAGTTTCCTGAGTTTGGTTTTGACTTCTCTTCTGATGCTAGCAGTTCCATCTCTCTTCAATGGAATTTGTTCCTTTTGAGGCTCCCAATAAAAAGATTTCAACCATTCAAGTGCCTACAATGACCAAGGAAGCATGCAAAATCAATTGTCCAAGAACTACACCACACAAAAACACCTTTTTAAAAAGATTCTTTGGATCCTCCAAAAGATCTTAAGAGCAAACTTTTTGATATAACAGAAACGATCCTATGAAGCTATGGTACTTAAAATAAGGAAATCTAGAAACCCAAAATAGAATTCAGAAGGAAAAAAAAGTTTACCTCATATGAAGCATCTCGAAGCACGGAGCATGCAGGGAGCTCACGGTGAGAACCCTCTACAATCAAATCAAAGCATAAGCACAACGCTGCATCCAAAAGTTAAAAGTACACAGGCAAACCAAAGATTCTTACCATGACGAAGATCGATCAATTTACGCGGGATACCAATTTCTTTAGCTGCCACCGCAATTGAAACTTTATCTCTCATCCTTGTCTTCTCTATGAGACAGTTCACAAGCCTTCAAACATAAAGAAAGTGCAAGGAGTCAATACAATAAAAGTTCCATGAAACCAAAACATATCAAGAAAGAGTAGGAAAAAAACTCATAGCCACCTGACTATTCCCATTGTATACAGCATCTGAAGTAAATGCTCTGAATACAATGCATCTGCTGGTTGTTCCTCTCGCCTTTTTTTCTCAATCACAATAACAGAAAAAGAAATAAACATCCACAAAAATGTTATGAAAGAGACCACAAAAAAGATCATAGAGAGACTAACTCAATAAAGCCATCTTTGAGCTGAATTTCAAGAAGGGAACAAGTAACATCAACAGGCCCTGGAATAGACCCTCTACTTCTCCATGTGTTAACCTGAAACACCCACAAAAGGATTGGATCAAAACCATATAAAACTCAAAACTTTACAGGAATCTCTCAACTTCCATTAAGCTCATTGGGTCTAAAGCAGTAAGCTTTACTAAACAGTTCCATATAAAAATCAAAACTTTACAGGAATCTCTCAACTTCCATTAAGCTCATTGGGTCTAAAGCAGTAAGCTTTACTAAACAGTTTCATATAAAAATCCAAACTTTACAGGAATCTCTCAACTTCCATTAAGCTCCTTGGGTCTAAAGCAGTAAGTTTTACTAAACAATTTCATATAAAAATCAAAACTTTACAGGAATCTCAACTTCCATTAAGCTCATTGGGTCTAAAGCAGTAAGCTTTAATAAACAGTTTTATATAAAAATCAAAACTTTAGACATACCCTTTCCAAGGCAAAAGCGAATCTATCAGGAGAAGAAGAGAAGAGAGACTCTCTGACGGAGTCCCACTCTTCCCAGTTCAGCCACGGGACTTGTTTGCAGCCGTCCGATGATGGTCTCTCTTGATCATGTTCTCTCCAGTACGATTCGATGTCTGCTTCAATTAGTGACTCCATTGAAGAGGAGTCGGCTCGAAACAAACTTAGCAGAAAGAAAGACAGAACAGCTGAACTAAAACCACCTTCAATGTCGAACGTACTAGGGTTTATGAAAAATGCAAAAATAATTGCAAAATATGGGTTATTATTTTAATAGTTTTCAATTTAATCCCCTATCTATTTTTTGTTGAAGTTATAGTCCAGGGAATTGAAATTATTATAAGTTGGTTCGGTTAATTCGTCTTGGAACACTCTTAAACATAACACGAAACAGCATGATGTCACTTTTTGAAGATGTAAAGCACAATGAAATTGGAGATTGAAAAAAAAAGGTAATGAGATTTATATGATGTAAACAATGTAAGAATACAATAAGCGTCTTCTTCAACCTCTTGGGTTCGAGACACATAGCATTCTTTTAATCTCGGCTGATCTTCTTGGATCCGGTTATTCAATTGCTCTCCTCCTCACCTACATTTGAGTTTCAGATACATCCACTTTGTTGAGGTAAAGATTCACATTTCATGTCACAGCACACATCACCAACCTTTCAAAAAAAAAAGAATCTTCAGAGGGTTAAAAAAGCCAGCAAAGTATATACCTGTGTAATGCGTTCAGGATTTGGAAACATCATGTTCTAGCTTGAAGCATCTGACACCGAGTCATCAACATAGTTCTTTTCTTTTTGAAGAACGTACCAAAGCTTCTCAAGATCATCAACCCATGACTTTAGACACGCAGCTCCGAAGCTTTCCAACCTCAGACCCAAAAACAGAGAGCCATTAACTTTATAAGTTTCATATCTGCCATGGCCATCACCGGTCAAGCTCAAATCGTGTTCACCAATACCAAGGGACCTCCAAGTCTTGGACTATCCCGCATTCTCCTATCTTCCAAACGTCATCGCAATTCAGCTTGAACTCAAAGAGAAGCTCGCTGCAAGTAACCGCCTCTACGACTCGGAATGTGTACAGATGCTCTGCTAAAGCCGGATACAGACGATGACTGCTATTTTTATTCATAACAACCGCTCCCGTCGATTTCTCTTTAGAGCTAGCGTCATGGTCACCTTTATTAAGCAGCAAGATGCAAACTTTAAAACTCATGAATTCTGGAAGAGGACTTTCAGTCAACTTGACAGTCAATGGACCTCCACCAGAAGCTCGGTGAGGGAAGTATGCAGGCACTTGTCCACCTGGTAAGACTGCATCTCTAGTCTGGATGATGAGGTCTCTGGCCTCTTGATTCAGTTTGAAGCAGTTGGCGAAGTTGAGTTGAACGCTTGGATTGGGAACAGAGCACTCTATCATCTCCAGGGACTCGCAGTCACTTGCATACATGTAATGGATGGAATCCGAAATCGGTGGGAGTGATACCAACTTTCGGCATCCATTGAGCACGAGTTCACTCAGACGAGACATTTTCTTGACCCACGGAGGAACCTCTTGTATCTCTGTGTCGGGCAAGTACAGTTCTGTGATTGTTTCAAGAGCATGAGGGAATTCCTTGAGGTTTTCAAAGTATGACATCTTAAGATGATCAAGACGAGGCCATGACCTGATCGAGGGAGGCACTTGTTCTATTGCAGTTCCTATGAGGTCGAGATCTCTAATGTTTGTGGAGATCTCAGGAAAACGTTTCAGCATGGAGCACTCACTGAGATAAAGTTCATCCAAAGATTCCAAGTTGATGTTGGTGGGAAGAACCTCTAGCTTACTGCATCCCCTTAATATCAGTCTTTGCAACTTCTGAAGGTTTCCAATGAAAAGAGGAAGTTCCACCAGATTTGAGCAATTACTAAGTATCAAGTCCTCTAGATTAGTGGCATTCCCAATGAAGGAAGGGACCTCCAACAATTGTGGTAGACTACTTAAGTCCAATGTTCGGAGATTGACGGCATTTCCGATAGTGGAGAGATCAAGACTTGAACATCCAGCAAGATCAAGTTCATCCAAAGATTCCAAGTTGATGTTGGTGGGAAGAACCTCTAGCTTACTGCATCCTTTTAATCTCAGTGTCTGCAACTTCTGAAGGTTTCCAAGAGAGAGAGGAAGTTCCACCAGATTTGAGCAGTCACTAAGATCCAATTGTTGGAGATTAACGGCATCCCCAACAAAGGAGGGAAACTCCACAAGACTTGAGCATCCACCCAAATTTAATACCTCCAGACTATTTCCACTCAGGGAAGGGCTTATGAAAAATAAATTTTAATATACCAAATATGTTAAGTTTTGGGCTTATGAAAAATAAATTTTAACAAAATTACATATATATATATATATATATATATACAATCTTTATATGTTATGTTTAAATTCGTATTATAACATATTAAAAGATACCCACTAATTAAATATAAGTTGGGTTGGATTATGTTGAGTTATTTTGATATGTATTAATAATATAGGAGTATTAGAAGTAAATGTGAAAAGTTTTAATATAATTAGATAATTTAAATTTTAAAAATATGTTAGTCAATGGAAAACCAAACATGCACCTTGGTTTTTGATTAAAGTGGTTTTAACAATAACTATATCTTGTTATGAACACGTCAGTCTAGTTTAATTAGAAAAGTAAAAGGGTGTATTCAAATGAGAGTTTTAAGTAATTTGTATAAAAATGACAAAAAATTATTGTTATTCAAACATAAATTTTAAAAACCCATTTAAAATCTAGTATTATTGAACTTGACATTATATAAAGTATTATAAAATCAAGTGTTACTGAAAATATTTTAAGTTGTAGAGTTTTAAAGTTTTAAGTGATTTAACAGTGTTTAGGTATAATTTCTTAGTTAAAAATTAAAACTTAAATTTCATGATTTTAGCTGATATTCTATGGTTGTTTAACAAAATCAATTAAAACTCTTTAATTCTTTGAATTACCAAAGTGGCAACACAGAGGTTCGGTCAAAGTATTTATAAACCTCACTAAAACTTAAATCACTTCAAATTTTAGATTAAATACACCCTTTAAATATAATGTTTACTAACAAAATCAGAAACATATTTAAATTTTTCAATACTCTGCGTTTGATATTGTAAATATAATTTCAATACAAAATAATTGGAAGATGTTTTTTGTTCAATTAGTTTAAATGATTAACGCAAATAGTAAAATAATTAAATTGTTAGTCAAAAAATAAGAATGACATTTTATATTATTATTTAAAAAGTAAATTTGTTAATTTATCAAATTTTTCATGTTTTTAAGTCGTTTTGCTTATTTGTCATATTTTTATTAATTTTTAGAAACTTATTTGTCATATTTTCCATGATATATTTTTTTAATAATATTTTGAAAACTACATTTATTTATGTGTTATAAGACTCTTTTACTCTTATTTAAATGTACAATTAAAATTTAATAATTAAAAATTAAAAATTATTAGTGATAGAGAGCTCGCTTGAGAGCTAGCTTCTCTGGAAGTCTACAAGAAAGCAAAAAGGAGCTTCAACACAAGATGGAGAGTTTCAGAGCAAAAGGCTTCACTTTGGAGAAGTTAGCTAACACTTTAGGGAGTCAGATCATCAACTAGAACTTGCAGTAGCAGCTGTTAAAGCTAGCAAAGAAAAGCAGAATCTGTTATACTCTACTGTACTGACCATATTAGTGTTATATCAGTGCAATTATCTGCCTTCATTTGTTGAAGATGATTCGGTTGATGACATCAACAGGTAAAGCGTAGGCTGGATCAATTGCTTTGACTCCAGGATACTCAAGAAGGGAAAGCCCTGCACCACATTTTGATGAAATGAGATTTAATTCAACAAAAGATGAGCTTAAAGAGACAAAACTAAGTTACCAGCAACTCCAAAGTAGGTGTGGAAGATATCAACAGCATCGTCAGGTCTGTCTGAGATGCCTCCGTTCTCCAAATCCTAATCAAATCAGGAAGCGTTGACTCTACTCGCCATTTTGTCCTTTTGAGTAATGACAGAGGAAACAAACCTTTTCATATTTGCTCTCTGATCGTTTAGACATTGGATTACGTTCAAAGACAGAGAAAATAAATGTGCGATAGACAAGTAGAAAGAACAAATACCAAATCTTCTTCAACCTCTTCGATACTATTATACTAAGTGTTACTTATTTGTGTTCCAGAGTCTGTAATAGATTCAGGATTTGGAAACATCATGTTCAAGCTTGAAGCATCTGACACCAACATAATTCTTTTCTTTTTGAAGAACGTACTAGAGCTTCTGAAGATCATCAACCCGTGACTTTAGACACGCAGCTCCGAAGCTTTCCAACCTCAGACCTGAAACACCAAAGTAATGGCAAATGATCTTAAAACAACCCCATTAACGAATAAACATACAAATCCTTAAATTCTAAAATTACTATTTTCAAATTTTCCGTGGCATAATCTTTATAAAAATATATGCCTAGAGAGGGAAAACAGTGTTACATGAACAAAGAATCAGAAGGAACCATAAGCATTCAGAATAGTTGAAAAGCAAATCCTAAAGCCACAATGAAATCTTGTTGGTACTTGCTTGTTCCAATTAAGTAGTACAAAAGCATGGATTCTGAAGTAATGACCAATGAGAAGCGCACCATCTTCGTCTTGGCTTCTGTCTGAGAAAAAAAACCACATCCCTTAAAAACAGAGGAATACACTAGAGAACAAATAAAAAAAAAAACAGAGAGGCATTAACTTCATACGTTTCACATTCGCCATGGCCACCATCTCTCAAGCTCACATCGTGTTCATCACTACCAAGGGGCATCCAACTCTTGGACTAGCCCGCATTCTCCTATCTTCCAAATGTCATCGCTTTCCAGCTTGAATTCAAAGAGAAGCTCGCTGGAAGTAACCTCCGCGTGGACTGGAAATGTGTACAGATGCTCTGCTAAAGCAGGATACAGATAGTGACTCCTATTTTTATACACAACATCCACTCTCCTTGATTCCTCTTTAAAGCAAGCGTCATGGTCACCTTTATTAAGCAGCAAGATGCAAGCTTTAAACCACATGTATTTGGGAAGAGGAGTTTCAGTCAACTTGATAGTCAATGGACCTCCACTTGGAGCTCGGTGAGTGAAGTACGCAGGCACTTGTCCACCTGGTAAGACTGCCTCTTTATAACTCTGGATGATGAGGTCTCTCGCCTCTTGATTCAGTTTGAAGCAGTTTGCAAATTTGAGCCAAACCCGTGGATTGGGAACAGAGCACTCTAGTATCTCCAGAGACTCGCAGTCACTTGCATTCATGTAACGGATGGAATCCGAAATCGGTGGGAGTGATACCAACTTTCGGCATCCATTGAGGACGAGTTGACTCAGACGAGACATTTTCTCCACCCAAGGAGGAAGCTCTTGTATCTCTGTGTCGGTCAAGTACAATTCTGTGATTCTTTCAAGAGCATGAGGGAAGTCCTTGAGGTTTTCAAAGTATGACATCTTTAACTGACCAAGACGAGGCCATGACACGATCGAGGGAGGCACTTGTTCTATCGCAGTTCCTACGAGGTCGAGAAAGCTAATGTTTGTGGAGATCTCAGGAAAACACTTCAGCATGGAGCAATCATTGAGATTAAGAAGATTCAAAGATTCCAAGTTGATGTTGGTGGGAAGAACCTCTAGCTTACTGCATCCTTCTAATCTCAGTATAAACAACTTTTGAAGGTTCCCAATGAAAAGAGGAACTTCCACCAGATTTGAGCAATCACTAAGTATCAAGTCCTCTAGATTAGTGGCATTCCCAACATAGGAAGGGAGCTCCACCAGATTTGGGAAACTACTAAGATCCAATTTTCGGAGATTAACGGGATTCCCATTTAAGGAAGGGGGCTCCAACAGACTTGAGCATCCACCGATATTTAATTCCTCCAGACTATATCCAGGCAAGGAAGGGAGTTTGGTTAGACTCGAGCAATTACTAAGATTCAATTTTTCAAGTTTAGTGGCAGTTGAGAGATCAGGAAACTCCTTCAAGTTTACAGAATTACTCAAATCCATCCACTTGAGACTTCCAAGCGGCTGTACAGACAAATTACAGAAAAAAAAACAGTTGAGAACCACACTTCAGAAAAGAAAATAAACACAAACGGGAGTGGATATCGTTTTTTTTATAGCTCAAGTGTATAAAAGACAAATGATAGCTTCGAAAGAAAGGCAACTAAAACAAAATAACTTACTTTAATTCCTTCCCACAACTTCTCAAGCTTGCTGTGATCCATGATTAGTTCGACAAGGAACTCCAAGTTTACATTGCAAGGAAAACATGGCATTGGAAAATGACGCCACTCTAGTAATCGAAGTTTATGAGATAGATAGTTCAGACCTCCAGTTAGTTGCAATGAATCACGATAACGATAGACTCTTAAGAATTGGAGATTTGACATTCCTTCAAAGGCTTTCCCATTTATTTCTATTTCTTCCTCGATTCCATAGTAAGTTAAGTTTATGCCTATGACACTTGTACTACCCTGAAATAAAGGAACAAACAAGAAACTAGAGTTTGTTAGTTATCAAATAAAGGAACAAATAAGGAGCAATGCAATGGAAGCTACTTACTGTTGAATCACCAGTTAATACACCACGAATCTCTTCTTTGTCATACAGAAATCGGCGCTGCCCAGGCTCATGAATAGATTGTTTACAAACAATTTCTTTACCTAGTTTTACTAGCAAACTATGCATCCTTATAACTCCCGAGTCCATAGATATGAGAGATTTCTCAGCTAAGTCTTTAAGTCGTTGCCTCACTTCTACGAACTTCTTTGCAAGATGCTCTTCCACTTTGTGAATACTTTCAGAGTTGAAGAAGCAGGCTATATGAAGAAATAAATCTTTATCTTCATCATCTAAAGCATCATAGCTGAACTTCAAAATGCTTCGAATATCAGAATTAAGGCTAGTCCTTAATCTTGGAAGCGAATTAGTCCACTCTTGCTTAGACATTCCCCGAAAGTAGGAACCCATAACCCTTAGCCCCAAAGGGAGGTCACCAGCAAGTCTTGTAACTTTCGAGCAAGCTCCTCAAAACCATCTTTAGGGAACTTTTGACCAAAACAAGAAGTACAAAAATTTGGAGAGCCTCTTCATTTGTTGGAAAATCCACTTCATAAATATGGTTAATTCCATGTGCTCTAAAAAGTTTATGATCTTGTGTTGTGATTATAATCCGACTCCCGGGACCAAACCACAAAGTCTCTTTCGCCAACGCATCTAGTTGTAGTGACCGGTCCACGCCATCAAGAACAACAAGAACTTTCTTGTCCTTCAACCTATTTGACGCAACTCCCAAATGAGAAACAACCATATCCTTATGGTCGGTTATCTGAGACATAAACTGTTGTTGTAGTTGCAACTTTAAGCTGTAGTCATCAGAACACAGTCTTGAATAGTTTGCTTTGAGATCATCCATAAAGACACTCAACTGAAAATTGTCAGAGAGTCGGCTGAATGCGAATCTAGCGATTGTGGTCTTCCCAATCCCAGGAGGACCCCAAATCCCAATCATCCTCACCTCATCTGAATCTAGGCATAACAATGGTTCCATCCTTTCCAAATGAGCTCCCATCCCAATTAACAAGTCGAAATCATTTGATGGTGTGAAATCATTCAGCATGTTCGAAATATCAGTGGTGATTCCCTTGATCATGGCTGCGTCATTATCCCTAACAAATGGAGAGTTCAATGCATCCATTAAATAATCATAGTCACATTCTTTTAAGGATATGTATTCTTTAAAAAATGTATAGAAAGAACTAACCAGTTGCTTGAATGATAGCCAGCGATTGTGGCCACTTTTGCAAAAGCTTGTCTCCATCTCTCAATGCATTCCTTTGTTTTACCAGCACAAGTTTTTCTAAAGACTTTCCCAAAATCTCCGGTTAGCTTTTTCACATCAGATGGATCCACTTCGTAGAAAACAGCCAATACAGTTTGACCCAACTCTTCTCTGCACTTCATAATCTCCACCAGTTCATCAAGACACCATGTTGAGGAGGCATAGTTCCTAGACAGCAAGATAATTGGGATCTTAGATCCTCTAATGGCCCTGATCAGCTCGGGACCGATAGATTCTCCTCTTTTGATTTCATTATCAATGAATGGAGTGATTCCTTTTCTTTCGAACTCCATCTTAACGTGACTAAGAAAGTTCCTGCGGACATCTTCCCCGTGGAAGCTAGGAAAGACATCATGCGTCCAGATGCGAGAAGAAGAAGGTGGAGGAACTGAAACAGGAGACAAAGAAGATGAAGGTGAAGAAGAAGAATCCTTTTCATCGTTATTGTCATGATGAAACCGAAGTTTTCTCAGGACGGTTAAGAGCCCTATTGCAGCGGCAAGAGATGTAAGAAAAAAATAAGAATTCATTATTAGTTAGTGTGATGGAAAGAGAATCAGTAATACAAAGCTTTAAAGGGAACAAAGTGGAGGAGGAAACGATGAAGAAGCTTCGTATACATTGAACACAGAACGTTGACTAGGAATGTTAAACTACTAGCAATAAAAAAGTGGACTGGCCGGTGCTTTTCTTTTGTATATCCCTTTCCTCACAGATAATTACAAGAGGAATATCCTTAGATAAAAAAAACTCTCTTTCTTCTAACATACGCGCCCGAGAGCAATTAAAAATAAGAAGAATAACTTATAATAATCATAGTGACATAGAACAGGGGTGACATAGTTTCTAGTACCTTCTCTGCCATGAGAATGTAACGTACATGCTTGTCAGCTACAACCTCACCCATCTGCCATAATATATTCACAGCAGATTCAGTAGCAAACTTAGTTTACTTCAATGGATTCGAATCTCCAGGCGTATCATTTGAAGGCATCTATAACTGAGAAGCTAAAGAGCTATAAGCTAGATGGTCAGCTTCCCAAAACACAAAGTATACGTTTTTAAACCCAAACCATAGAAACAAAAAAAAAAATCAGCATAAGCCATACATTACGAGGAGTCATGGAAGTTAATATGATTGAACTGAAGCAAGTCGTAATATGAGATTGAGATCAAGAAGCACAAAGCAAAATGCCAACCCTAACTAGAAATCGAGCACAATCATTGAGAGAGAACTGGTTACCTGGGAGGAAGAAGATGCAGAGCTCATCAAATCAAAGCTATTGGAGTAGTGAAGAAGATCCAAGAATAAACTTTTTGACCGGTTTGTCTAACATTAATACCTTCTTCCTCAGCCAAAAGGTTTCCGAGGACACCGCGAACCGGATCTTCTATACGCCTACCCGATTAAACCGGATTAATTAAATCAACACGTTTTGGGTAGGACTCATACCGGATATGGATGGATACAAGTCATGTTTCCTTTTTCCAATGGGCCTTTACTGTTGGGCTTACATGCATGTCTCTGCAAAGACGGTTTTACCCTTTCTTCCACCCCCTTTAAATAGAACTTTCATCTCCGATTGAAGATTTTACTCGGCGACGGTGATAACAAATCTCCGGCGACAAGGTGAAGAAGAAGAAGATAAAAGAGCTATGACGACAATCAGTGTCCGCAAGCAAAACACAAGACTCCCACCTGAAGTAAACCGCGTGCTCTACGTTCGCAACCTCCCCTTCAACATAACGAGCGAGGAGATGTACGACATCTTCGGCAAGTACGGCGCGATTCGCCAGATTCGTATCGGCTGCAACAAGGACACGAAAGGCACGGCCTTTGTCGTTTACGAGGATATCTACGACGCGAAGAACGCCGTCGACCATCTCTCTGGGTTCAACGTCGCGAATCGGTACTTGATCGTGCTATACTACCAGCACGCGAAGATGAGTAAGAAGTTTGATCAGAAGAAGAATGAAGAAGAGGTTGCTAAGTTGCAGGAGAAGTATGGTGTCTCTACCAAAGATAAGTAAAACTTTGTTTTAGGTTTTTTTATTTGGGAAAGTGTTGAGCTTTTGATTCGTATCTGTATTGTGTTTGGTGGAGTTGGTTTGTAATGTTGAACTTGTTTGCTTCTCTTTGTCCTTTATATCGACAAATCAATGAAAAAGAACCTTTTTAACTTTAAATAAGCTATTGCTGGTACGAAAGTCTGTAGCTTTTGATGAATGATCTTGGATAACAACATCAATTTGCTTAGATTGTGCTGCAATACATTAGTGTCTCAAGGCTATTTTAAGTCGATTTGGTTCTGTGTTGTTGACACTGTTGATCCTGTGTTTAGCTTTGTAGAAAGTAAGAACAAATATCACTGACACATACAAGAGAATTGTAAATGAAGTTCGAGTCATATCATTTTTTCTTTGATGTTGCTGCAACACCGTAGTTGCCATCAAGGTCTAAGTAGATTTGGTTTTGGGGTGAGACTGCAGTTGCCATTGTTGATCTTTTCAGAACTGGTTTCAAGTGTCATTGTGTTTAGCTTTGTATCTTTAAGGACTGGTTTCAAGTGTTTTGCTAGGAAGTTAGAACAAATATCACTAACAGTAACACATACAAGAGAACTAGAAAAGAAGTTTAAGTACATTGAGAAACCCATGGCACTATAAGCAGGAGTAGTAGTAAACGGTCAGAAAAGAAAAGGTACATGCAAATCAAACACCTCCCCAAATCCCGAATGAATGATTTCCTTTTCCTTCTCCACCCTTAAAGATCTCTTCCAATTCATACTTGTAATTTTTCTTTTGATGTGTCTTTGTCATGCTCTGCTCTCTTTCTATCTTCTCTCTTCCTCTACTTCAACAATTGGTCATTTGAATGAAAGTTCACGCCGTTTCTTTGGGATAGGATCTGGGTTTCCTTTTCTCATCATTGCCACAAATTCATCATAGTTTATCCGACCATCCTGCATTAGAAATTTGGTTAGTATTAATGAGATTGTTAGATGCTTTGTTTCAGCTTCAAGGGGACTGTTGTTTCTTACATTATCTCCATCGACCTCTGAAATTATCTCTTTAATGTCTCTGCCGTCACTCATGCCAAACTCCCGGAGGGCTTGCTCCAGCTCTTCCATAGTGATATATCTGGGAACAACAAGCATTATTTGAGGTGAACATTTGGATTCATAGAAACCTACATATCTTTAAGAATCAATTATATAACAAAACTATTAAGTACTTACCCACTGTTGTCTTTGTCAAAGTGTTGGAAGGCTGAGTAGAGATGTTCTTCTCTGTCAAGTCTGTTTATATGCATTGTGGCTGCAATAAACTCACCATAGTCTATTGTTCCATTACCGTCAGCATCGGCCTGTAGAGTACACACAACAAAAAACATAAACTCAGTGGTGAGTCTCCTTCCTTGTTTCTCAGCTTGTGCCAAAAGCTAAAATTATTGTAGCACGCAAAGGACTTACAGCTTCCATTAACTGCTGGACTTCATATTCTGACAACCTTGTACCTTGCTTAGCTAGTCCCTGTCTTAGCTCCTCGAGTGTAATTGTTCCACTGCTATCAGTGTCCATACCTTTAAACATCTCCTTTAACCCCATGATCTCTTCCTCTGATAAGCAACCTGCTATCACCTGTTCAATGGTTTCAGGTTTTGAGGTTAGGATACTCTACTAGTGAGAGCAAGGGTTATGATTCTTACCCGTAATGCAACTTTCTTGAAATTGTTCATTGCTTTGAATTGCTTGAGCCTGGACATCACTGCATTGTCAAGAGGAACATCTGGTGCTTCTCCATCCTCCTTAATCCATGGATGGTCTTTACAAAAGAGAGAAAAAACATTAATTGGTATGGAGAGAGAGACTGTTACGCTTTTGTGTTATTGGTGTGTGTTTGTAAATACTTACTGAGAACTTGAGCAGCAGTTAGTCTTTGCTTAGGATCAGAGTTGAGCATCTTCTTAACCAGATCCTTCGCTTGAGGTGATATGGAAGGCCATGGATCACTTGAGAAATCAACATGTCCCTTTATGATAGCGTTGAATATTCCATTCTCCGATTCTATGATCATCAGGTAATCACAACACGTGGATATATATGTTTATAAACTCGTTTTTGAGAGAAAAGTAAGAAAATGGAGTAACTTTACCAGCCCAGAAGGGTGGAACACCACATAAGAGGATATACAACATGACACCAATACTCCAAATATCAGCTTCAGGACCATACTTCCTTTTCAAAACCTCTGGTGCTATGTAATAAGCACTACCCACTATATCCTTGAACACCTCTCCTGGCTTGTAGAAAACAGACAGACCAAAGTCAGTGGCCTTGAGAGGAGAACTCTCATCTTTGTTGAGAAACAGAAAGTTCTCAGGCTTCAAATCTCTGTGAATAACCCCCATGGAATGACAAGTATGCACAATCTGAACAATGGTTCTTAACAAAGAAGCAGCTGCTCTCTCCGAGTAATGTCCTTTAGCAATAATCCTATCGAACAACTCTCCACCAGCGCAAAGCTCCATGACTAAATGCACAGAGTGCTTATCCTCATAAGCTCCTTTAAGCTCCACAATGTTTAGTTGACCAGTCAAGTGATGCATTATCTGCACTTCCCTTCTTACATCCTCGATGTCTTCTTTGTTCACAAGCTTTCTTTTGGCAATGGTCTTGCAAGCGAATTGTTGACCAGTGGACTTCTGAGTGCAGAGGTGCGTGACACCAAACTGTCCACGGCCTAGTTCTTTACCTAAAGAATATGAGGCTTTTACATCTTCCATAGGTCGACCTAAGACAGGTCCTATAGGGCCTTGTTTTGTTGCAGGAGGAGGTGAAGGAGGGGCATGTTTGGATTGTGCTACAGGAGGTTCAGCGGCTGGACCAGCCGCGTTTGAATCGGTTAGGCCCTTCTCGTGTGTGTGTCCGTCTTCTGAGTCCCGTCCGTGAGAGCAACAATTCCCCATTGTTGCATTAAAGGGTGGGGGAGAGGAAGGAGAAATACAAAGGTTGTGTTCTTTGTGTGTGTGCTTTTCTTCCTCTGGTTTGTGTTTCTTGATTAGCAAGGAAGTTAAGGTGCTTTGGTTGTGAATGGCTATGAATAGAATGTTTTTGGCCTTGGGTTCAAAGGGTTATAGGCTTTGTTGATAGAGAGGAAGTTTAGGACCAAAGCATGTCTGTAATTTTGTTATTTAGAGTAAACAGAAAGAGGTTTAGGAGTTAAAAGGATTGTGAGCTAATCCCAGGGATGTCTATTTGTTACAGAACTGTATGTTCTTATCTTCCACATGTCATATATTTTTAATATCAACAGTATACTATAATTGACTTCGAAGTTCACATGTTGCCAAAATCAATTAATCAGATCTGATGTGTGAGAAAACCAAAGTTCTAATTCATGAGATTTTGACATGTATTACACAATAAACCTATTTAATTTGTGAAAGTCGTCATTAATTATTCTAATGAACAAAATAATGACCAGATAATACTATGAAAATCCAGCTGGCTACATACAAAAATGTCATCTTTTTTCAGCTAACGTCATCGAAATATTTTATGACTAGTTGCAAGGCCGAAACAATATAAAAGGTCGGCTATTTCCATCCACAGTGCTGAAACTGGTACCACCTTAGTCCCACGCAGGGCCGGTCTAACTTTCTAAAAAAACTTGTAATGCCCTACTCTAAAATACAAATTTATGCCCTTATTCTTCATATAAATTTTCATAGCATTCCATATACATCTAAAATTATAGTATAAATCGAGATGTCCTAAACGATTGGTTATTTTGCCATTGCCCGGACCGGCCCTGGTCCTAAGGAAACGTTTCCAGCACAAGTAACACCCTTAAACAATCAGAACCATCACAAAAATACCTACAAACACCAACATTATAATTAAGAAGTTAATGTTTTAACTTTGGAAATTCTATTTAATCCATTACGTTTCTTTTGACAGTTTGTCAAGCAAATGAGTCCATTTATATAATTGAGTGCGCTAGAAAATTTCATCTTTTGAAAAAGTGGTCGAGGAAGCGTTCTGGTTTCTAATTACATCCAAATGAGGTAACTGGAGGACGGTGATAGCACATTCACGGTTGCCCGTCCATAACATTTTTGGTTCACCTTGTTTTTTGCCAAGGTGAAACAGCCTAAGGTTATGTTACGTGTAAAATCTTTTCATCATTTATATAAATATTTACAAATTAACAAAAAAAAAAGAATGTCACGGTAGGAGTGATAGTTTGACATGGCCATGTTCAGTGCCGTGCAAACACATATAGAGACTAGATAGAGGCATATATTATATAAAAATGTGTTAAAACAAAAAAAGTAAATATTAATAATAATTAATCAGAATTTTATACAAAATATGGAAAAGTGATTCCACTTTTTTATCTATTTATGAAAAAAAATACAAATGAAAAATTGAAAATGGGAAAAACATAGATTAAACATCCTTCACAACTAAAGTGGAAATTACTACGGAAGCAGACATTTATGTTCAATACTCACCTCTGCTTTTCTTCATGTATTTACATTGCTATTATTTTTACATATTTAAATTTTTATTTTCATGTATTCAGTTTGTGACAACTGAAAAAAAATAACAACCAGAAATCTATCTAATACTAAAAGTTGGATATCCTCAATAAAGAGATGGTCCACGTCAGATTAAAAATTTAACCAATCAAAAACCTTTATAGTGCCACGTCACTCCTTCATTCAGTTGAAATAGAATAAAACTGGTTAATTATGTGGACTAACAATAATGTTAAAGAACTCAACATCACCTCAAAATAAAAAAATTCTCTGACTCTTCCGGTCACCACCATCGTTTACCAATATCTGCAATTAACTGTTTATGTGTAATTATCACACCCACAATCATTCAAGGTTCTTTACTCATCCTTTCACCTCCCTTAATTTTTCCTTTTATATAAAACCATACGTCTAAGCTTAAATCTATTCATCTGAGACATCAATTTTGCACCATCACAAATCTCTTCATCTCTGATCATGCAAATTCAATCAATTAAACCTGATGACCTTTTGATTTTTCTTTTCAACTCATTCACTCTTGATTTAAATACAGATCAAGAGATGGAGGTTACGTTCATTTCCAAGTCCAACTGTTGAGTATCACTGTTGCCTCCCTTCAACTTCAACGATCGAAGTCAATATGGTACTTCTTAATCCTCTATTTCTCTCTATTTACCTTGCTCACCTGATTGATTTCACTATCACTGATATAGCTATCGTACAAGACGTTCATAGTCACGAGGAAGCTCGAGGAAGATGAGAAAAAAACAAGCTAATCCCTAATTGGATACGCAGCCGTACCAGTAACATGATCATGTTCTTCAACCAGTAAATGACCGGCTCTTATAACTGTTCCTCACTTCTTCCATGGTCACCCCACTTCAACCTTTGGCTTATCTCAAAGGTAAACCTGATAATGAATATTAATTTAAAATGAATTATGTTATTATATACTATAAATATATGCAAACAAATAGCATTGGCATGTGTATCGTGTACGTACGGTGTCAATATGAATAGAGAGAGAGGCAAAAACATCTAATAAGAT
The DNA here is from genome assembly GCA_905132765.1 of Moricandia arvensis. Lineage (NCBI taxonomy): Eukaryota > Viridiplantae > Streptophyta > Magnoliopsida > Brassicales > Brassicaceae > Moricandia > Moricandia arvensis. Next base: position 48,596 of record CAJHQP010003443.1, read on the forward strand.
CTGACCCTTTTCTATTTTGTTTCACAAAAATAAATAAAGGAGCAAACGAGATGTATAGCAAGGAAATACTAGCGACCATGGATGTGAACTAAAGTTGACATACGTTTATGTTAAAGCAGTGTTTGGGTGTTCATTACCTCCGCTAGATACATTTTGTTTAGACACAATTCTCTCAAAAGATGTTTGGTGTTCAAAACTAAAAGATCTGCGGGAGGAACAGTGATTCAGACACAACTGCGAAAGCTTCTACTCCTAATTTTCAAATATCATATGAAATTTATAGATCTCATGTCAAGAACATGAAAGTTAGCCAGAGTCGTGAAAAACTAAAACGATTAAATTAACATCTTTTTTTTGAACAAACGATTAGTTTAACATCATTATATTACATTCGCTCTTATTCTTCTCTTTTCTTTTATATCGTGCTTTGTTATCATAATTTAGTTTTTCTCTACTATCATTGTTTAGAATTTTTTTACTGCGTTCTCTTTTGTGTAGAGGGAGGTTTTTGTAAAAGGCGGTAGAATTGGTATTGATGAAATTTATAAATTATTAGAAAAACTATTATTTTCCAGTTTTGGGTAGCTAGCAAAAGTCTATAATAAGCAACCAAAGACAAGTTCAACTTTTTTTTTGATAAAAGGCTAAAGAAAATTTAAACAATACGTAATTTTGTATTTGTCCAGTACATATGACAATCATTTAGCCATCGGTGGAGATGGAAAGAGATAAGGAAAAATAGAAATGAGAAGAAAAAACTAGAGAGCATGAAAGCAGAAGACCATCATCAGTAATAAGAGAGCATGAAAATTGACTGCAGGAGAAAGTAAAAGGATTCACAAAAGAATATACAGTTCCATTAAGAGAAAGGTCAAAGACCATGGCTGGTTTGGTGAATATTGAGGATCTTCAGCTAAGTTCTACTAAAAACAATTTTATCACAACTTAATACTGTAGCTATTCTGATATTTAATTCTGGCTGGATTACAAAACTTCCATTTAGTTTTCAATAGCTAATTTTTAGAGCTATGTGCTAATGTTGTTGTGTTTGTGTGTGTGTCGATCATTTGAACAGAACCAAACTACTTTCAGATTTATTTGGATATTCACAAGTTCAACTACATATCGAGAAAAATACAGAGAATCTTTCAGGGATAGGATCAAGAATGAGATCCTTCATTTTGGGTTAAATATTCAGAAACTTGAATAATCTCTCAAATTTTTGGTCGGTATGTCTTTTGTTTGTAGAGTGTAGTTGAAGTAAATTTTTTGTTCTTTCTAACACAATCTCTATCACCAAAGGAACTTTATAACAAATATTGTGTTGTGTTAAGCTGAACAAGATTAATTTTGTGAATCACCGATGACATGAAATAATTGATTAACTAATCACCGGGGGAGCAAAGAGACAAGCAAAACAGAGAACATGTTCACGTATTTGTATCAAAGAAGCAAAAGGAAAAAAAAATCAATGTCTTTTTTGTAAACCAATGTAACCAGATTTGCTCTGAAAATCCATTTGCTCTATAAATTTCGTTAAACAATGACTATAAGAGGCGAGAAAAAGCAAGCAAATTTTAGGTGAATAGTTGTTTCTATATATTTTGAGACTATTCATGAAAGATTATATTGTCAAATGGCATCTGATATTGCAACTATAGATCAATGTTTTTTATTTATTCTAAATTATAATACCACAATATTTTGTAAAGAAGCCAAGCTTTATATTACTAAGTATATTCAATATACGAATAGAACCTCTATCTTGAACAACATATCCTATGTTCTAAGTCAATTTAAATCAAGTGTTTGCAAAACTCAAAACTAAATACAATTCTGGGACACAACCAAACCGAAAACACCACCGCGTGGAACAAAATATAGCACTACAATATTAAGATGTACTATTAAAAATATAATAACACATATCATGTTAAACACGAGAAAAGGAACAAAAATAAACAACTAAAATACATCCACAATTACAATTAGCTTATAAGCAAATACTTTCCACTCTAATTGTTCACCAAATATATAATAATCTAGATCTGGTCCTGAATGCAAGCTATATATCTTCAAATCCATAGCAAAAACAGAAAATTTTATAGATTTACTTTTGAATAGGTACACACTAAACAAACATACATAATTAGTTAGAATATATATATTTAGTTAAATATAATTTTTTCTACGGTTTAGTTTTGTCACTGACTTTTCGACAAAAAAAATTTCACTTCAAAAATTTGGAATAATATAGAAAATTCAGAGTCAAGTGATACACAATAAAAAATAAAGGTACTTATGCATAAAAATATAAAACAAACTCCTAAAGAAGATATCGAATTAATAATCACTTGGTAATGAACCAAAATAAATCTGAAAATAGGTTAATGAAAATGTTTTTGTAAAAAAATTATAGAATACGTTTTAAATTATTACTTATTAATAATAATTTTTAAAGTTTATAAATATTTCAAGTTTAGCATTTAAAAAAATGTTGATGTTAAGTTTTGAGGATTTTTTTGGCAACATTTTGAGGATTGTTCTACAAAGGGCAGCAGTCATCAAAACATCATTGTAAGTGGCACCAACTCAGATAGATTCTAAATACCATAACGATTTTCTAATATTAAAACTTAGAATTCAATTTTAAATAAAAAGTGCAAGTTCACTGATTTCATCCAAAAATATATAAATCTTTGCATATCTACTATGTTAGAAAAGTGATGTGGTATATTTTCAGATTTTGCAAGTGTAATAAATGGTTCATGCTATCGCAACCAAATGGACTTTAAGTGTGATTAATAATTTGTTTTCATAATAACCCAATATATAAGTTAAAAATATTTGGATAATAATGTAGAGGTAACTATTCTTTTTTTTTATGTCATATTTTTTTCATATAGTAAAAATGATAAATTGTCAATTTTACTCATTTCTAATTCAATATATGGTTTATATTTTTATAACAAGGGATGTAATATATGTGCATTATATATATTAAAAACATAGATAATTGTCTAATCCCGGGCGTAGCCCGGGTAAAATCTCTAGTAAGCATGAAAAAGTAAAAAAAAAGTAACTGAAAATATAGAAGAAAATAAATCAAATGGCTCAGAATTGTTAAAAATTATTTACTATCAACACTCATTTTTTGTCATTGTTCGTTAAAAAAATCGTTTTTTTTTTCCTCAAAACAAAGCCCTAATTTATCGATTTGGGGGAATCGAAACGCCGAGACCTTTGGTATTATTCATAACATCGCACTTCCTCACGTTCCTCATCCTCATCGCCTTAGCTCAGCTTCCTTTTTTTTCTCCGGATCTGCATCTCCGTCAACGACACCGATCAAGATCAATCAGGTTCTCTCTCCCTCTCCCTCTCCCTCTCTCTCTATGTCAACCTTGTCGTCACTGATCTATACCACGATTTAGATTATTTTAATCAGAATCGCCTTTAGATTTTCTTGATTCGCCCGAATTTCGTTGGCTCAATCATTGCTTATGGTTCAGATTCGCCTGTTTAGATCATCCTCCGCCTTCCGATTTTGCTCTTTGACTAGAAATGTTTATCTCCAGAATCATTGGTGTTGCAATTCACAGATTGTTTGATTTCTTGTTTCGTTCTTTGCAAACGGATCTATGCGTTTGTGATATTCGCTGTTATTAGGTTGATGTTTAGCTTGATTGACCGTTGATCTTTGATGTTCAACGAGAAGATTGTGAATGAATTGCTTAGGAAGCTTATGTATTGTGATGCTATGTGCAATTAGGAAGCTTTATGTATTGACTATTCTCGTTTTTTTTTTAAGAATTGCAGGATAAAAGATGTCTACTGTATCCAAGACCAAATCAAGAGACAAGAAAGTTGTGAATGATTCACAGAAGACACCTAGTAAAGCCTTAGGATCCATAGGTGCAACTACTGGTGGTGCTTACAATCCTCTTTTAGGGACTTTTCAAACCGTTGAGTCGCTGAATAACAATGGCCGTTTCAGAAACATTGATGACTCGGATTCTACTGGAGCCGACTGTGACTCGGTCTCTTTCAATGGTAGCTGGTCAGGTGATTCGGAAGATCACAAAGAGAAAGCAGCACCTAGTACAGCAACTGTAAAGCAGGAAGCCATCCCCGGAGCTGACAATGATAAGCGAGAGAAGATGCGGCTGAAGAACGAAAGGAAGCATCAGCGTCAGAAGGAGAAGCGAGCTCAGGAGTTGCATGAGCGGTGCTGTCAGTTTCTGATGTCGAGGAAGCTTGAAGTCCTTGTTCAGCAGGTTATAGCAATGGGGATTTCTCATGAGCGTGCGACTTACGCTCTGATGTTGAATGAAGGGAAAATAGAAGAGTCTATTAGTTGGCTGTTTGATGAGGGTGGGGCGAACGTAGCAGATAAGAAACTAGTTCCTACCTCTGGGAACTTAAAGCTTGATATATCGGAAGAGCTTGGTAGAATCTTGGAGTTGGAAACGAAATATAAGTGCACCAAGCAGGATGTAGAAAAGGCTGTGGTTACAGCGGAAGGAGATATTGAGAAAGCAGAAGAATCATTGAGACAGAAGCAAGACCAATCTACTGCTTCTACAAAATCAGAGGGTGATAGTGATAACGCTTCCATTAGCAGAGACCCTTCTGTACAGGCTAGTCAAAACAGAGTAGCCCAGTTGCAACCTAACTCAGGGATGTATACTGGAGGCGGAGAAGAAGACAGAAAGAGTCTCGGTTACCTTAGAGGATCCAGCTATGTTAATGGAGAATCCGGAAACCAAAGAGTAGATAGAATTCACATGGAATTGCAGTGGCTGAAAATGCAACAGAATGCTGCCCTGGAAGAGAAGAAACGCATGTTAAATCAACAGACACGACTACCTCGGCCTACAGAAGAAACGCATTATGTGTCGGCTCAAGGTGGTGGTCAGTTTAAGAGACTTCTGCAGAGGGAACCAGATATGGTGATGCTGCAGCAGCAACAACAACAACGTTCTCGGTCAGCTAACATGAATACGTTACCTGTCTCTACCATTGGTTCATCCTTTACCGTATCAGCAGCAGCAGGAGTAGGCAGCGAGTGGTACTCTGCAAATAGATCTGAGGCAGCTCAATCTAACGGGTACTTGCCCACAAGAACTATGCCACCTAGTGATATGAACTCGAACATGACATACCAACAACTTCAGTACCAACAATATCAAGGGCAGGTGAGCAACGGTCATAGACTGGCAGGAGGTTCTGCACCGCATACTGTGGCTCCAGCTGCTTCTCTTGGGCTCTTCTCAGGGTATGGAACAACATCTTCATCTGGGCTGGACTGGGACACGGATGTGGGCCATTTGGATTACAACAACATTGATTGGAGTTTAGACAGAGGCCTAACTTGTCCGAGACCAAACCAACAACAGTACGTGGCCGCAACATCTCCATATGAAGCAAACATGAATGGAAGGACAAGAACGATGGGCATGGCAATGGGAGCTCAGGAAGCTGCATTAGTAGGGAATGGGAGAGAGTGGACATCGCCGTTTGAGGGTAAAGATCTGTTTAGTTTGTCTAGACAGTACGTTCCTCCTTCGCTTTGAAAGTGAAAGCTGCTTCTAGAATAAAGAAAAAAATGTAAGGGATGATGGATGGATGATATGTGTCTGTGGTTACAATTTTAATCAAATGTTGCGTGCATGTTTCCTCAATCAAAATGGATCTTTCAAATTTTCTAATATTTTGTCACAACGAAAAAAACTCAGCACCATCGACTTGTGACTTGTGAGTATGGTCTGCTAACAAAGACATCATCTGATTCCATGTCACAGAGACAGACTGATGAAGGGAGATGTCATAACAAAGTCGTTAAGAGTTCCTCTGTTATTAGTAATGAACCACAACTAATAAACTTAATTAACTCGTAAAAAAAATCATTAGATGATAATATAACTAAACAATACTACCTCCGTTTCGATTTAGTTGTCGTTGTAGAGAATTTTTTTTGTTTCAAAATAAGTGTCGTTTTATAATTTCAATGCAAAATTTATTAGTTTTATCTATTATTCTATTTTTCTATTGGTTGAAATGTGGTTAGGTGTATAGGTAATTGTGTTTTTATCTAGAAAATATGTAAAATTAAATAGTTTCTTAATCTGCGTGTAAAAACTTAGAACGACAAGTAAAACGAAACGGAGGGAGTATATGCTAATCCCATGTAGATAACAGGAACAGGCACCTACTACAAATGAGTTGTATAGAAACAATAGATATTGGACACATGCCATACACGCGCATTAATTACTGGAATGATTAAAAACACATCTCTTTTAGCAATGAAGTAATGGAGTTGATAATTAATGGAGACAGAGAGAGTGGTATGAATGGCCACTGTCCCCACTTGTTACATTCAAATAAAAATCATTGTATATGTATGTGTTTCCTGTTTTATTCCCAAAAAATGGTTAGCAGTTCAAGTAATTGATAGTATCTGAGTTTATTAAACTCATGTACATTTGGAATTTGAAATTTGAAAGTGGTGGACATGCAATTTCTACTTCAGACATTCTAGGACAGAGTTATTTTGTGTCAGCTAGTACAATAGGAGTTATTAAACGAATTTTATAGTAATAAATTGGACTGTAGGCTATCTAGATACTTTGACAAAAACCAAGTTCTGTCTGTTGACATTTTCCCCAATACATTTAGTTTACATTTTTATAAAGTAACTATATCATATACTACTATTATTGTTATTTGGCTAATGGCGACAAAAAGTGTGGAATTTAGCAATTATTATTCTAAAATTCTTTGGCATGTAGGTGGTGGATAAACTAATCCACTATCTTCAAAAGTATGTTAAAACTACACTTTCCAATTTTGAGGAAAAGATTGTTGAAAAGATTAAAAAGGTCTTGGTGATGTCTGTCTCACTCTTTGGACCAGCACTAGTAATTGCTAGTTAGTGTTGTGCTTATGTAAGATCTTCTGAAAACTCCTTTTTCTCTTTCATCTTTCCATGTTCTGCTTTTATATTTTGGATTTTTTGTTTTTGTTGTCTTCTGTGTTTAAGCCAACTCTCTCCACAGCCTTTACTTTTCAGCTGCCACTGTTCGCTTCTTTTTGTGTGTCAGTATCAACTTTCTTCTTCACTAGGTGTGTACTACTTTACCTCTTAAGATCTCTGTTTATCTTTAACTCTTTTCTGGAGTCTTCTTCTCTAGAGTGAGCTTATTGATTGATATTCATTCACTGAAGAAGAAATTTTTGTTAATAACACTACTGGTAACTTCGTTTCACCACTTTTAAGTAGTTCTTAGTAGCTTCATGTTCTTGTCCTAGGGAAGTACAGATTTTATTTGTTTATGGAAAAAATTTAGATCTTTCTTTACAGATTTTAGTAGGGTTTTCTAAACTAATCTTCCTGTGTAAAAATCCATTAGACTTTGTTACACATCGCTGCTTAAGTAACTTAGGGTCTATGGATTTCTATATTTTTCTTCAAGAACTAAGTACCAGAGCAAGACTTTCTTAAACCCTTTGCTCATAAGGTCATATTATTTTTGTTATCAAGTCAAAAAATGATACTTTGTCACTCACTTCACAGTGTTCTTAGTCTTGTTTTTTGTGGAAATTTTCAGAGCCATTGTTGTGAAATGGATGCCAGTAGCATTGGAATGGCAGAAAGAAAGAGTAGTAATGGCGGAAGAGAAGTTGTTATTAATGTTTCAGGTGAGCTTTCTTCAAAGATGGCTTCACCAGAGTCTGAGAAAGCACTTCCCATCATTAAAACCTCTTCTCCTGAGATCTCTAAGCTTATTGGTAGCCCTAACAAGCCTCCTAGATCTCCCAATTCGAGCAATGTGGGTTTAATGCAGAGGAAATCTTTTGCGAGGTCGGTTTACTCCAAACCAAAGTCCCGGTTTGTGGAGCCATCTTGTCCTGTAGACACAAGTATTCTTGAGGAGGAAGTCAAGGAACAACTTGGTGCTGGTTTTTCTTTTAGAAGAGCTTCTCCTAATAACAATTCTACAAGGAGTGTTGGCTCAACAACACCGTTAACTCCAAGTAAAGCCGTTGTTGAGGGGGAGAAAGATGAAGATGAAGAGATCTACAAGAAGGTGAAGTTGAGCAAAGAGAAGCGTAGAAAGATAAGTGCATTGACATTGATAGAGATAGCTTTCTTTGTAGCGGTCTTAAGCTCTTTGATTGCTAGCTTAACCATTGATGTCCTGAAACATCATAACGTCTGGGGGTTAGAAGTGTGGAAATGGTGTGTGCTTGTGATGGTAACATTCAGTGGCATGTTGGTGACAAACTGGTTCATGCGTTTCGTTGTGTTTCTCATAGAAACAAACTTTCTCTTGAGGAGGAAAGTGTTATACTTTGTGCATGGCTTGAAGAAGAGTGTTCAAGTCTTCATATGGCTCAGCTTGATTCTCGTTGCTTGGGTGTTTCTCTTCAACCACGACGTGCATCGGTCCCCTGCAGCCACTAAGATACTCAACGCTATAACAAGAACTCTTATCTCTCTCCTTACAGGATCTTTCCTCTGGCTGGTGAAAACACTCTTGCTAAAGATCCTTGCAGCGAACTTCAACGTTGTTAACTTCTTTGATAGGATTCAAGACTCTGTGTTCCACCAGTACGTTCTCCAAACGCTCTCAGGTCCTCCACTTATCGAGGAGGCAGAGAGGGTGGGACGTGAGCCAAGCACAGGGCATTTGAGTTTTGCAAGTGTGGTGAAAAAGGGAGAGGTTAAAGAGAAGAAAGTGATTGATATGGGGAAAGTTCACAAGATGAAGCGTGAGAAAGTATCTGCTTGGACAATGCGTGTTTTGATGGATGCTGTTAGAACTTCAGGTCTGTCCACAATCTCTGACACGTTGGATCAAACAGCTTATGGAGATAGGAAAGAGCAAGCTGATAGAGGAGAGATTACTAGTGAGATGGAAGCTTTGGCTGCTGCTTACCATGTCTTTAGAAATGTTGCTCAGCGTTGCTTCAAGTGAGAATTAACAATATTCATATGCTTTATCCTCTTAGTTACCTGTGCATTCTCTAATGGCAATCTCTGGTTATTGTTTTAGTTTCATAGAGGAGGAAGATTTGCTTAGGTTCATGATTAAAGAAGAGGTTGATCTTGTGTTCCCTTTGTTTGATGGTGCTGCTGAGACTGGTAAAATCACCAGAAAAGCTTTCACTGAATGGGTGGTAAAGTCTCCTCAAACACTTTCATGCTATTTGTTCTTAGAGATTAGTTATTACCAAGGCTGGCCCAGAGGGCAAGTGACTGATTAAAACATGTAGTTTGAGGTTATATTTTTATTTATTTGTAGTATCTATGTGAATATGATTCATAATTTATTTAAACTAGTAATAGTTGTAATAATTTTAACAATGCTTATGGAATTTTATTAATAAATATATTAAATAAGTGTATCATTAAATAATTATAATTTCGTAGATATAAAATTTTGTAATAACATGCTCAATTATAGTTATTAAAAACAGAATGCTATACAGTTAAATCATGGAAAATTTTTTTAATCAGTCATTAATAAAACTGAATTAGTTTATAAAATTTTAATGTAATATAAATTACATTGAAAACGTAAAAAATATATTGTTGAAAATTTATATGCCATACAAAAATATTGGACCACCACTGGTTATTACTAATCAGAGTCTGTGTTTCTTGAGTTTAACCACTTGTGTTGTTGTTGTTATTTGACCAGGTTAAGGTGTACACTAGCAGGAAAGCTCTAGCACATTCCTTAAACGACACAAAAACAGCGGTTAAGCAGTTAAACAAACTTGTGACAGCGATCTTGATGGTGGTTACCCTTGTCATTTGGCTGCTGCTTCTTGAAGTAGCAACCACTAAGGTTTTGCTCTTCTTCTCCACTCAAATGGTGGCTCTGGCTTTTATAATTGGAAACACTTGCAAAAATCTCTTTGAGTCCATCATCTTTGTCTTCGTTATGCATCCTTATGATGTTGGTGATCGCTGCGTTGTCGACGGTGTCCCGGTAAAAAAAACTCACCACCAAAATATCCATTACATTTTCATATACTATATGTCTAACATACTTGAGGTTTATTTTCAGATGCTGGTTGAAGAAATGAATCTTTTAACCACGGTGTTCTTGAAGCTTGACAACGAGAAAGTGTACTATCCAAACTCGGTTTTGGCCACTAAACCGATAAGTAATTACTTTAGAAGTCCTGATATGAGTGAAACAGTGGAGTTCTCTATAGCATTTTCAACACCAATGTCAAAGATAGCACATCTCAAAGAAAGAATCGCTGAGTAAGTACCACCCTTCATTCATTTGAGTAGTTCTTGGTCAGATCTTGAGAGAGTTCTTGACTTGGTTGGTGTGTGGTGATTGATCAGGTACTTGGAGCTGAACCCGCATCATTGGTCACCTATACACACGGTGGTGGTTAAGGAGATAGAGAACATGAACAAGCTGAAGATGGCTCTATACAGCAACCACACCATCACGTTTCAGGAATATAGTGAGAGGAATATCAGAAGAACCGAACAGGCTTTGGCTCTTAAGAAAATATTGGAGGATCTTCACATTGATTATAGTCTCCTTCCTCAACATGTTCATCTCACCAAGTCCTACAAAGATTAAGAATCCGGTTTGGTTTTTTTACTAAACCGGTATTTAAGATATTACTATCAAATGCTGTGTTGTGAACAGTTTTATCTTAGACTGTTTAGATTATAAGATGAAATCAGTAGTGCAAGTTCTAAACTGTTTTGTTTTAGAATAGAAGATGAAATCAGTATTCCAAGTTCTTAATGAAATGGTCGTTGTTACAAACTTATTTAAATTTTTTTATTTGACTTCAGTCACATTACCACATTATTATAATGGATACAATAAGATAATACAAAAACAAAAGAATTTACAAAAAAAGTTAACACGGTTTATCAGTTTGTGTTATGTCTAAAGACAGAAAAACTATTATTTGAAATAATCATTAGATTACACTTGAATTAAAAGAATATAACATATATACAAAAAGATAACGAATAACTAATGTCATATATACAAAAAGATGACGAATAACTAATGTTATTTTTTGAAAAAAAAAACGATAAACTAATGTTAATGAATCATACTAGATATAAGGTATATATCGACACATATTCTATAGATTTTTAACCAATAGTTTAGACGTAGAATCCAACACAGATTCTAAACTGCATCACTACTCGATCCTATCATTTTATTGGTGATGGATTACTTTCTTTTTCTGAGGAAAGATTTTACCAAAACGATATAATGATACAAGATATCTTTGAGCTGGTGATTTACAGGATACAACCCCAAAATGGTGATGGATTACATATTTATGGAAAAATATCTTTATATATGGAAACTACCGTAATATAAGATCTTTAAACGTGATATTATGTGATGTTTTGATCAGATATTAACTTTCAGTTTTGTTTCAATACATTGTACTATTGACCATATTTTTTCTTTTAAAACAGAATCAACAACGAGATGGACTCATCAAACACTTCTCATCATTACCACTACGTAATATTATACGTAGAAAACACTTAATTTGAACTTAAAAAGGATAACAACAACTATGAAGAAAACGCAAGTTCATGCGGTGGTCATCTCGCTATTCATTCATATGGCAGCGTCACAAGTGGAAGATGTTGTTGTAGACGTTCCTGCAAATAGAGGTGAATGGGCTTTTCTGAAAACAACAGTGAAGATTAGCAATTGTCTCGGTGGTGGCTTAACACTAATACTCCAGTGTAAATCTAAGAATAACGATCTTGATGTCCAAACTCTCGCACCTGATAGTTCTTGGTCATTTGATTTTAGACCAAATATTTTTGGAACAACACTCTTTTTCTGTCGTTTTATGTGGGCTCAAGAAGCACATTGGTTTGATATTTATGATGATTATAGAGATGGTGTTCGTGAGGGTAATCCATGCATCGACTGTACGTGGAATATAGACCAAAATAAGCCATGCAGATTTAACCAAAAGACCAATTTATTTGATCTATGTTATGATTGGAATAATTAATTTATATTTTATTTATTTTAGTAGATTTCTAAATATCTTTGTAAATTAACGATAGATATGATTATACTCAGTACTGAAATCATACACATTATTCATTTTCGATTAGATTTTCCTTTGAATACAATTTATTTATAAACAGATTTTCTAATGAGAAAAAAACTGGAAAAAAAAACTGAACCAAAATCAGATTAAAATCTATATTGCTAACTTTGTATAAGACTACCTTAACTTAAATGAACAATGCGCAAATAACGAAATTCAACCATAAGTAAAAATGGGTCATAGGTAAGTGTTCCAAAAATCGGTTTAAGCATCATTTAGATGTTTGCATAGATGGTAAATCAGACCTAAATGATACAATTTTTCTAGGATAATTTTTAGAAAAATTAGTTTAAACATTCAAAAATCAGTCTAAACTTCCACCTAATCGATAATTTTTTTAACGATATCTTAAACATTTCAATGAAGAACTAATGCCTTTGATATAATTTATTGTTGGGAACGGGATCAAGAAGAATAAATTTATTTTTCTTGTGTTGCAAGGAAAAATATTAGTTAAATAGTTTTTAATAAATAATGAATTTCTCATAATCGTTTAGGCAAAACAAGGTAAAAATATACAGTATATTTTAATCACTTCAATTGGGACTTGCGTTTGTGAGTAAATATACAATATACATGTATGGAAGTGTGTTGAACAGTAGAGAACAAATAAAAGTAAAAACAAAAGTATAGAAAAAAACACATAGAATCATAATCTTATACATATTCACGTTTTCAGGTTATAAGGTGTGGATCATCAGGTCTGTCGAGATTAGTTCTTAACTTCTTATTGAATCTGGTTCCATTTGGATTAGTTTTTAGATCTAATTTTTCGAGTAGAAGACTTTTGAACCTATATCTGTATTCGTAAACTTTTAATTTATTTGGTTTGTTTTTTATAAGTTTCTATTCGAAATTTTGGTTTTGGTTAAAATGTCCCTACCTATTAGAAACCTATCTCAACAATTTTCTTTGGCATCAAAATCACAAATATTTTTATCTTACTATATATTACAAGATTTTTAACTAATAGTTTTGACATAGTGTCAGTTTTGCAAACCTAAAACAAATCAAAAAAATATCACTGAGTTTTCTTTTACTATAAGATTTTTAGCGATGCACATCCACTACTGTAAACCACTACGCAAGATCAGATCATTTATGGTGATGAATTACATAACTATGGAAAATATATTTATATATATAAGATGTTACATAACTGTAAAGTGGTTGGCAACAAAATAAAAGCTGTAAAGTGATATGTAATATTTTAATTAGGTATATTAGCTTTGACTTTTGTTTCAATATACATTAAACTATTGACCCCAAAAAATCCAAATAGAATCAACAACGAGATAGGCTCATCAAAGGCTTCTTATAAATACCACTACAAATATTATTTGTAGAATACACTTTGAACTTAAAAAAGATGACAAAAATGAAGAGGTGGCAAGTTTATATGGTGGTCATATCCCTATTCATCCATTTGGCGACGGCGTCACGAACGGAAGGAATTCACCTTCAGAAGAAAACAGTGAAGATTATCAACAAAGTTAGTGGTGGCTTAAAACTAACAGTCCATTGTAAGTCTAAGGATGACGATCTCGGTGTCCAAACTCTCGCACCAGATAGTAGTTGGTCATTTAGATTTGCACCATCTATATTCAGCACAACACTTTTTTTTTGTCATTTTAAGTGGGCTCGAGAATCACATTGGTTTGATATCTATGATGACAGCAGAGATAATAATGGGGGTTTTCAATGCGTCGCATGTTCGTGGAATATAAAACGTACATCTCCATGCAAATTTAACCCGAAACCAATTCATTTGACCTATGTTATAATTGGAATAAGAAATTTAATTAGCTTATTTATATGTTGTAGCTTACGTTTATTGCCAAGAAGAATGGGTAATTTCCTCATGATATTGTATTGAAGAAGATGGAATATGGATGAAAGTAAGTTTGTGTTGACAAAAAAGTAACGTATATATATATATATATATATATACACGTTACTTTGTTTTATTACATTTCTAAAACTCTGAAAGTTGATGATAGATTTGATTAAACGCTTAACTGTAATCATACAAAATTATTCATATTGGATGATAATTTACTTTGGATGCTCTTTTAGAACTGAACTGAACCAAAAATAAGACCGAAATTGATATTGCAAATTAACCTTATATAAGACTAATCCAACTATAATTAGTGGACAATGCCTAAATATTTTTTTGGTGTAAAACAATGCGTAAATATTGATACTCAACCATAAACCATTAATATACTTTTGTTTTGATACAATGTAATGAAACAATTTTATATTTTTTATAAAACAACAAATTATATTAGCAATCGTCTCGGTGGTGGCTTAACACTAATACTCAATTGCAAGTTTAAGAATAACGATCTGTGTCAAAACTCCCGCACCGGTAGTTCTTGATCATTTGATTTTAGACCAAATATTTTTTGGAACAGCACTCTTTTATTGGCGTTTTATATGGACTCCAAAAGCACATTCTTTTGATACTTATGATGATTACAGTAACAGAGATGGTATTCGTAATCCATGCGTCTGACTTTACGTGGAATATAAACAAGTAATTTATATATGAATATTTTTTTTCTTTATTTTAGTTAGATTTCTACAACTTGAATTTCTTTCAAAAATAATCATACATTTGAATAAACTCTAAACTGAGATCATACAAAATTAACCATATTTAGTTTTTACATTAGATATTATTTATTCATAAACATAATTTTAGAAATAAATCGGAACACATTGAACCAAATTTAGATTAATATCCATATTGCCCTTATAATAGAAGACTACTCCAACTTTGAATGGACAATGCGAAAATATAGATTTTTATTTTTCAACCATAAACCGTTAATGTTACTTTGTTTCAATAAATGTATTCAAAATTCACAAATATGTATAGCGATTATTAACTCACATCATAATTCTTGTCAAAACAGTTAACATACATAAATATTACTTTTGTTTCAATGCATGTATTCAAAACGCACAAAAATGGATAACGCACATAATAATTCTTCTCAAGACGCAAGATCACTACGCAAGATCATATCATTTATAGTGATGAATTACATAATTATGGGAATACATATGTCCATCTCACCAAGTCCTACAAAGATTAAAACCCCGGTTTGGTTTTTTACTAAACCGGTATTTAAGATATTACTATCAAATGTTGTGGGAACTGTTTTATCTTAGACTGTTAGATTATAAGATGGATCAGTATTCTAAGTTCTAAACTTTCTTTTTTAGAGTAGAAGATGAAATCAGTATTCCAAGTCCTTAATGAAATGGACGTTGTTACAAACTTATGTCAACATTTTTATTTGACTTCAGTCACATTACCACATTATTATAATGGAAACAATAAGATAATTCAAAAACAAAAGAATTACAAAAACAAAGTTAACATGGTTTATCAGTTTGTTATGTCTAAAGACATAAAAACTATTATTTGACACGATTATTAGATTACACTTGGATTAAAAGAATATAAGATATATACAAAAAGATGACGACTAACTAATGTTTTTCAATTTAGAAAAAAAAAACAATTAACTAATGTTAATGAATCATACTAGTTATAAAGGTATATCGACACATATTCTATAGATTTTTTAACCAATAGTTTTGACGTAGAATCCAACAATGCATTCACTAGGCGATCATATCATTTTATTGGTGATGTATTACTTTCTTTTTAATCAGGAAAGATTTTACTAAAACGATGTAATGATACAAGATATCTTCGAGCTGGTGATATAATATACAACCCCAAATGGTGATGGATTACATATTTATGGAAAATATCTTTTATATATGGAAGACAGCAATATAAAATCTTTAAACGTGATATTATGTGATGTTTTGATCAGATATTAACTTTCAGTTTTGTTTCAATACATTGTACTATTGACCTTTTTTTTTCTTTTAAAACAGAATCAACAACGAGATGGACTCATCAAACACTTCTCATCATTACCACTACGTAATATTATACGTAGGAAACACTTAATTTGAACTTAAAAAGGATAACAAGTATGAAGAAAACGCAAGTTCATGTGGTGGTCATCTCGCTATTCATTCATTTGGCAGCGTCACGAGTGGAAGATGTTGTTGTAGACGCTCCTCTTGCATATAGAGGTGAATGGGCTTTTCTGAAAACAACAGTGAAGATTAGCAATCGTCTCGGTGGTGGCTTAACACTAATACTCTATTGTAAATCTAAGAATAACGATCTTGATGTCCAAACACTCGCACCGAATAGTTCTTGGTCATTTGATTTTAGACCAAATATTTTTGGAACAACACTCTTTTTTGTCGTTTTATGTGGGCTCAAGAAGCACATTGGTTTGATATTTATGATGATTATAGAGATGGTGTTCGTGAGGGTAATCCATGCATCGACTGTACGTGGAATATAGACCAGAATAAGCCATGCAGATTTAACCAAAAGACCAATTTATTTGATCTATGTTATGATTGGAATAATTAATTTATATTTTATTTATTTTAGTAGATTTCTAAATATCTTTGAAAATTAACGATAGATATGATTCTACTCGTTGACAAAAAAAAAAGATATGATTCTACTCAGTACTGAAAGCATACACATTATTCATTTTCGATTAGATTTTCCTTTGAAAACAATTTATTAATAAACAGATTTTCTAATGAAAAAAAAACTGAAAAAGAAACTGAACCAAATCAGATTAAAATATATATTGCTAACCTTGTATAAGACTACCTTAACTTAAATGAACAATGCGCAAATAATGAAATTCAACCATAAGTAAAAATGGGTTATAGGTAACTGTTCCAAAAATCAGTTTAAGCATCATCTAGGTATTTGCATAGCCGGTAAATCAGATTTAAATGATATAATTTTTCTAGGATGATTTTCTTAAAAAAATAGTCTAAACGTTCAAAAATCAGTCTAAGCGTCTATCTAGTTGATAATTTTACCGTTTAGCGATTTTTTAAACATTTCAATGAAGAATTGGTGCCTTTGATATAATTTATTGTTGGGAAGGGGATCTAGAAGAATAAATTTATTTTTCTTGTGTTGCAAGGAAAAATATTAGTTAAATAGTTTTTAATAAATAATGAATTTCTCATAATCGTTTAGGCAAAACAAGGTAAAAATATACAGTATATTTTAATCACTTCAGTTGGGACTTGCGTTTGTGAGTAAGTATACAGTATACATGTATAGAAGTGTGTTGAACAGTAGAAAACAAATAAAAGTAAAAACAAAAGTATAGATGCATATTCATGTTTCAGGTTAGGTGTGGATCATCCACTACAAGAAAACGTTTGGTTAACAACCAACAGTTACTACCACAAAATGGTGGTCGTAATTTTCCGTCTGTGTTACGACCAGTTAACAACCAAAGAGATATTGGTCGTAAAACCGAAGTAAAATTGGGACCAGAGAAGTTGGTCGTAAAGCAAAAGTAACTTAACCTCTAATTTACGACCAAAAGAAAAATTGGTCGTAAAGTAGAAGTTAGTTGACTACGGAGTTACGACCAAATATGTAGCTTCGCATTAACGACCAAATTACATGCACGTGGCAGTTTATTCGTAGTAACATAGTTTGATATGATATTTAATTAATATTACATGCACGTGGTAATTAATTATATAAGTTAAAATTACATGTTTGATATGATATTTAATTAATATTTGATGATCTATCCTTTGTTAAAACAGCGATTTCGTTGCACAAGTTGAAGAAGCTTTACCAGGAATATCAATTAATGATCTCAACAAAAGGAAAGATCAACACTTTGTGCAGTGGTTAAAAACACAGGTAAACCAACATATATATAATTAATATATATATATATATATAATGTTATTTTAACTATGAATTAAACCACTTATACATGTACAAGTTAAGTATGATGATCCATATTATAGTGCGTGGGTTCATGAATTGATACAAGGTCCAATTGCTAAGGTGACCACAGCACCTATGTATTTCACACGAGGTTACACTTTTCACACTTACGAGTATGGAAGTCGTCGAGCAACGGTGAACTATGGAGTATGTGTAAAAGGCGAAACAGATTTCTACGGAATCTTGCAAGAGATCATCGAGGTGGAATTCCCTGGATTAGTGAAGATGAAATGTGTCCTCTTCAAATGTGATTGGTTCGACCCGACGGTTAATAGGGGTATTCGGTATAACAAATTTGGAGTTGTGGATATCAATTCAAGACGGAGGTACAATAAATTTGAGCCCTACATCTTGGCAGCTCAAGCAGACCAAGTTTGTTTTATTCCATATCCGCGGATTAGAAAATCTGGAATATCCTGGTTAGCCGCTATTAAAGTTACACCTCGGGGTCGTGTAGTGATAAGTGACGATGAACAACCGCCTTTGCAAGGAGATGCCGTTAACGAAGTGGCAGTGCCTGAACAACCTGTTGATGAAATTTTACTTGTTGATCCTCAGAACCTAGGATATGAAGATCTTCCAGCGGATTTAGCGGATGAAGGCAATGAAGATGAATTTGAAGAAAATGATGAAATAGATGATGGTTCAGAAGATGATGACGAGTAATAACATTTATATATATATATATGTATTTTGTATTGTATTAATGTTTTTGAAGTTTTGTATAATTAATACTTTTAGAGTTTTAGTATTTTTAATATTAATTTAGAATTTCTGATATATTGAGGTTTAGAGTAATGAAGGCAACGAAGTTTGGGTTTTGGGGTTTCGGACATAGGGTATAGACAACTGTAGTCCCTTTTTGGTCGTAACTGTTGGTCCCTCTCTGGTCATAAATATTGGTCCTCTTTGTCGTAAATCACCTGGTGGTCCCAGTCTGGTCGTAAATCACGTGGTGGTCCCAGTCTGG
>CAJHQP010003444.1:0-67563 GCA_905132765.1 Moricandia arvensis
TAGAACTCTCTGCTTCTGAATGTGTGAACTTGATCCTTGATTATATTTGGGTCTGTAATATTTTCTTTGATATGCATAGTAGATGGAAGAGTCATACTGTTTTGTGCTCTGGGGACATCCTTGTCTATAATACTTTCTTTGACCTGATAACACACTTGACTTGTTCAAAACAAGCTGAGAAAGGTACAGGTGAAAAGAGGAGCTACAATGATCAGAGTATCAATGATGAGTCTTTGGCTAAGTTGGAGAAGCACCAAGCAAATCTTGAAAACTGTCTAGTCGCCAGCTGTGATATAGGAGCAGTCAGAAGATCCTATCTCATCAACCAAAACGATTTAGGCCATGAAACTGTAAGTTTATGAAGAATATGAGGAAGAACACTCAAGAACAGGAGAGAGAGAGTGTATTTTATTCGAGAGAAGAAGAAAGAGAGAGAGGTTTGATGTTTGAACTCGAGAGAGAATAGAGAATGAGGAAGGATTCTTTTTCCTTGCTTCTGAATAAACAGGTTTACAAGAGCCTAAATAGGCAAGATGCCTTCTGCCCATAAATGAATAAACAAAAGGAATACATTAAAATAATGTTGCTCTGGACGAGATGCTGGAGAGGGAGAGGGACAGGTCCTGAACGGTCTGCCTGCAAGTGGGTGAGCTGAGCGCATGTGACTTTTACTATAAACAATTCACCCTTTGTCTTCTTGCCTCCAACGGATCCCTCTTCTGTTTGAATATTCAAACTCGGCGAGTGCTCCTCTATTCCTTGTCTCTCAAGTCTCCTCTAGGTCACAGATGAGTGACTTGCAAGTCAAGTCATTCCGTACACCTGTACGGACTGCCTTGTCTCCCAAGTAACTTCATCCTCTTTATTTCTTTGTCTTCTTTATTCCCTAAGGTCAATACTCCCCCTCAAGCTTGATCCAATGCAATGATCAAGCTTGGAAACCATGAAGACTTCCCTCATTAATACCTTCGTATGCAAAACCCTGTTTTTGCGATAAAAACATACTAAGGAAAGAGTAGAAGCTCCATGGCTAAGAGGATCATGCCTTGGTAATGTCAGTGAGTCCAAGTTTAGGATAAATGGACTCACACACCTTGGTACTTGCGGCTTTAGTGAAAATGTCGGCCAACTGATCTTCACTCCTTGTGTAGCAAGGCAGTATGACTTCTTGTATCACCATTTGCCTCACCTTATGGCAATCCACCTCAATGTGTTTTGTCCTTTCATGAAACACTGAGTTTGAGGCTATGTGAATGGCTGCCTGGTTGTCACAATGCATTGTGATTGGAGAAGTGATCTCAACTCCCAAATCTTTCAGTAATCCTTTGATCCACACCAGCTCATTTGTGAGTTTCCTCATGGCTCTGTATTCAGCTTCAGCACTTTAACATGAAAGCACCTTTTGCTTCTTGCTTTTCCAGGTTACCAAGTTGCCTCCAATGAAGGTGCAATAGCCAGTGGTGGACTTCCTATCATTTCTGCCTCCTGCCCAATCAGCATCACAGTATCCTACTACTTATGTGTTGCCATTACATCCCATCCATACTCCTTGTCCAGGAGCTCCACTAAGATATCTAAGTATCCTTTCCACCATTTTCCAGTGATGAACCTTCGGCACTTGCATATGCTGGCTCACCTTGTAACACCCCCGAACCGTACTAGGCCGGACTAAACCCAGAACGGCCCGGAAGCGCCACAAGTATAGCTCGCCGAGTCAGATCGACCAAAGATCAAGAACGAATCAAGACCTTCGACCAACCCGTCCCGGTTCGCTATGTCCTCGCCGACCACGGCCTAAGGCTTTGCAACCCGTACCACGGTCGACGAGTTGTGTCGACCCGGACAAGGTCTATATCATTAGCACAACAACAACGAATATAAAATATTCATTTTATTAATAGTAGATGGAAAGCGTTTACAAAATATCAGAGTTTGAGCGCTCGGGCCAAAGGGCCAAAATAAAATAAAATAAAAGAAAAGGAGTCAAAATACATTTGAAAATCTAATCCTTGCTTATGCTTATGCCACCAAATCTACACCGGTTACCTTGCGTTCCGCGCTTAAGCTTCCCACCTACAGGTAACCTGCATGGTAGAAGAGGGATGAGTAATCTAAATTACTAAGTGAGATCCTAAAACAACTAACCCTCCCCAGCCCATGCTCAAAGACAAACAAACAAACAAACAAACAATCAAACAGACAAACAAACAATCAAGCAAACAAGCAATAAAATAAACAAGCAATCTAGACTCGATCCTAGACTCAACAAACAAAGAAAATAAAATAAACAAACAAACAAACAAACAAACAAACTCGAATACACCAAAGGACGGGCAACAGCCGCACATCCCCGGGATCCCTAAACACACGGAGCCCTGATCCCCCTTCGTGAACACTCTCGACCACAAACACAAATGTCATGTGGTCGAGAAACATCATGACCGGAGAGTCCCACCGCAAGGGATATACCACCGGGCTACATCGTCATGTAGCGCTGGTCCATGGGAGCGACCCACTTTACATTGACAAGTCTTGAAGGGTAGGTCACTCCGCCATGAAGAATTGGGCTGCCCCCAATCTAACTCCATGGTCTCAAGCACATCACCAGAGAGTCCCACCGCGAGGGATATACCACCGGGATGGCCCCATCCACTATTCTAGACCAAGACAAGAAAGAAATACAACACGCATGAGGGAGCTCAACCTCTAACCAACATGCCTTGCTTAGTCTAGACCAGGGACAAACAATAAAAATAACAAACAACCTAATCTAGACACAACACAACAAACAAAGAAGAGGGAGCAAAGCTCAAACCTCAAGAGGGAGCTAAGCTCAAACCTCACACACAACAACTACAAACATCTAGACTAAACTACAAACAACCTAAACAAACAAGAGGGAGCGGAGCTCAAACCTCACAAACAAGCAAGCAATACACACCCACAAGAGAGAGTACTACTCAACCTCTTGTGGTTCAACAAGCAATAATATCTAAACTAATAAACTAAAACTAAACTACACAACAAACTACAATCAAAGCGTGCATGTATCAACATACACTCATCCGGGGCCCTGCATAAAAAAGGAATAATATATGCCCCGAGTCTTCACTTAAGACCCATGGTCTTAACCTCCTAACCTGTATAAATAAACAAAGAAAAGTATCCAGGGATCTCACCTGAATCGCTCCTAAAGGGGTTTCCTAGAACCTCCGAAAAACTTCTAAAAACACTAAGCTAAGAAAACCGAAAACTTAAGAAAACTTTTCTAAAACTTTGGTTTCTCTCACTAAACTCACCACTCTCTCTTTCTAAAGGTCACTCTCGGTTTTGGGATGAGAAAAATGAAGGAGAGGGGTGTGGTATTTATAGGGAATGGGGGCTGAGGTTGGGTGGGACATGTGGACACTTTGCATGAAGTTTTGTGGACATGTGTCCCACTCACAAAACTTAACTTGCAAGCTTCCCCTTCTAGATCCTTCCTTAGCTTGCTCACCAAGTCTTCTACCCTTGCAAGGCAAGTCTTCACCTTCTAGAATATCAGTAGCTTGGTCGCCAAGTTTCCTTTCCAGCCAATGAGAAATCGCCATGTGTACATCGCCACATCATCCATCGCTACCAATGAGTATGTGCCACGTCATCGCCATGTCATCCTTGGTCACCATTTCTTGGCCACGTCCCCAACTCCTAAAATCTTCATATGAATGTAGCTGAGTAGGAAAAACCATTCCAAGAAGCTTCCATTTCATTTCTTTGCTTGAAAACCGATAATCGGCTCGACTGCACTCATTTCGACCAAAAAGACTAGATTTTTGTCCAACTCTTGATTCTTCCTGAACCATCTTGATTTTGTCACGACCATATGTCTCCATACTATTCCCTTGACTGATCTATGTGAAGATACTCATAGTTCACCAATCTTCAAAATATCGCCTTCGTCCAAGTCGTCCATTGCAACTAGAGTCTCGACCAATCTTCTTGTTCACTCGACCATTCTTCAATTCGCTTCGACTAAATCTCTGTTCAAGTCTTCTTAAATGTTCTCCATACTTGGGTGGCTTGATCTACGTACGTTGACTTATGTTGACTTGATACCCTAGATCAGGGGTATTACATTCTCCCCTCCTTAAATGAATTCGTCCCCGAATTCACAAGGAACTTCTATCTTCTACGACCATCTTCCTAACTTTCTTCAGCTTGTTCCTAACTGTTTCTTCCTTTAGTCTTCGACCATATCTTCCACTTCTTCTCCTTGATGTTTCCTTGCATACTCCCGGTTAATATTGCTTCGTGCGGCTTTCCTTGATCCATTGTTGATGCCACCATTTGCTTCTAGCTTCTGCTTCTTCCATTCACCTTGACGCCACCATGAGATGCAAAACTCCTTCTACTACTCCTTGACATTACTGCTGGTACTTGCCATCTTCTTCCACCATTTCTCACTTCCTCCATTTAACTTATGACACCACCATTTAGACAACGTTACCACCATTTGGATTACGATATCACCATTTAGATTATGATACCACCATTTGGTACCACCATTTGCTCCGATATTACCATTTACTTCCACCTTTTGCTGCTCGAACTCCAACTCTTCTTGCTTCTGACTTGGCCTTCTCTCTCTTCTCTCCTTGCTCTAATTCTTACTTTGCTGGTGCTTCTCGTCGATCCTTGCTTCCTTCTTGCACTTCCTCACTCTTCTGCTTCACCAAACTTCTTCGACTCCATAATCTTCACTTGATGTCTCCCCTCCTTGGAAACAACTCGGTCTTCACCATCAAATCTTTTTGTGAGCTTCTTCTCCTATCTTCACTACACCATTTCTTCCTTGGCTTCATACTTTCTTGGACTCTTCACTAAGTTATCCAATCTTGATCTTCTTCTTCTTGGCGATAACGATCTCTCGGACACTTCTTCCTGAACCACCATACACTGCTTCGAGACACCACCATTTTCCACCTTACTGAAATTTTCCAAGTCTTCATACTTCCTTAACTACCACCATTTGTGATACTTCCTATCTATCACCATTTGCTATACTGTCCTTTGCAGCTGTTGATGACTTGATACACCACTGACTTCTACCAATGTCGACTCTGAATCCGCTGATTTTCACCACTGTCGTTGCTGGTCGTCTTCAAGAACTTTTCTCTTGCACAGTCCAACCATGTCCATAACCTCAACAGCCAATCCATCTCTATAATATCCTCACGAGGTTCTAAGGGTATAGCTAAAAGGTTGGCTAAAAGGGTTTCAGGTTTGGCTTAAAAGGGGATAACACCGAGATATCTCTATCACAGGTCACAAGGGTTTCTAACGGGTTACGGGTTCACAAACTACGGGTGGTTTCTAAAAACGAAAACAAGGTTCTACCAACCAAACCGACCCTAACAATAAAACAAAATCTAGACAAACTACAAACTACAAACTACAACTACTACTAACTACACAAGCAAGACTACTAACTAAACAAGCAAGACTACTAACTAAACAAGCAAGACTACTAACTAAACAAGCAATAATTTAAACACGCAAAAGAGAGTTAGCACCCATACAAACCTGTCGCAGGACCACTCGACGGTCCTGGAGCACTAGATGGATTTCCTTCTCCATCCAGAGCATAAACTCTACCATTGGATGCAGGATGCGCGGTCGAGCATTCATTGGTCGGTCGGGTCGGCTGGGTACGGACGAATGCTCCTCGTCCTGGGTCTGATTGACGCGCATGGCACTCATTAGCAAGATGACCTTTCTCTCCGCACTTGAAGCATGTCACTGATGCCTTCCAGTCTGACTTCTCAATGGTACATTCATGAGAGTAATGTCCCATTCGACCACACGTAAAACACTTTACTTGTGCCCTTGGTTTTTCTTGGCGTTTGAACAGATTCTTCCTTCCCTTCTTCTGGTTGATTCGAAACCTATCCTCTCTTGATTGACTAGACTGCGGTTTAAAGTTTTGTCCGACCATATGCATTGACCTACGTTCTGCTGTCACCATCTCCTCTACGTTGACTGCCTTCTCGACCAACTCGAACAAACTCTCAAAGTTGGCGGCCTGAAGTCGACTCCCAATCTCTGGTTTGAGACCACGCAAGAATTTGCGAACTAGCACTGCTTCATCTTCACTCCCATAGTAGACATATCGACTCAGCTTGAGAAATTCGGCTTCGTACTCCCTTACACTCCTTCCTCCTTGCTCCAAACGAAGAAAGGCTTGCTCCATCCTATCTCTGGCTTCGGGTGGAAAGTACTTCTTCTGGAACTCCTTCTTGAATGTATCCCAATTCATGTCTGCTGCTCCATATCTTCGAGAAATGCTCTCCCACCATGCCATCGCATCGCCCTCCAAATAGTATACTGCTACATCCTTCTTGAATTCTTCCGGGCACTTGGTTGCTAAGAAGTTCTTCTCCACATGTCGTATCCATGCATCGGCCTTGAAAGTGTCTGCTTCTCCTTCGAACCTAATGGTTCCCATACTCTTCATGGTAAGGACATACTTCAGGAAATCTGGTTGCTGGGCCTGGTTTGCTTCTGGACTAGGGGTGACTTTGCTGGTCAGAACTTTGGACAATAGGTCATGCACCATGGACAATGTAGGATCCGCTGGTCTAGTACCACCTGCTGGGGCTGGTACAGCTGCTTCGGCTGGTCTTGGATTGTTTCTCCTCGATGTAGATCCTTCGGAATCAGCATGTGATGAACGTGGTCGACGTGGTCCAACGAATGGTTCAGATTCGGCACGTTGAGTATTGGCTGGTGACACGGATAACCTCCAAGCTTCTGGATTCACATTCTCTTCACTATGAGCTTGCTCTACACCTTCCATTGGTCTTGGTCCACTATCACCGATCTGGTTGGCTGAATCTGGGACGTTCCAAAAGTTGTGGTAGTTCGCGTACCTCGACCCATCATGACCCGACATACCGAACGACTCGCCTGCTCCTGATCCTTGGTTAGACATCTGCACGGCTAAAGGGTTAAACCTAAAGGACTAATCCTAATTTCTAATCCTAACCCTAATCCTAATACTAAACCTAATATCTAATCCTAAACCTAGTCCTAAACCTAAACCTAAGCGGAACGCACCGGTTTCCTAATGTGGCATAAGCGACTCATTTTGACTCGATAAAACATTGAAAAAGTTGAGGCTTATGAGCATGATCGGAACCATGCTCTGATACCACCATTTGTAACACCCCCGAACCGTACTAGGCCGGACTAAACCCAGAACGGCCCGGAAGCGCCACAAGTATAGCTCGCCCGGTCGGATCGACCAAAGATCAAGAACGAATCAAGACCCTCGACCAATCCGTCCAGGTTCGCTATGTCCTCGCCGACCACGGCCTAAGGCTTTGCAACCCGTACCACGGCCGACGAGTTGTGTCGACCCGGACAAGGTCTATATCACTTAGCACAACAACAACGAATATAAACATTCATTTTATTAATAGTAGATGGAAAGCGTTTACAAAATATCAGAGTTTGAGCGCTCGGGCCAAAGGGCCAAAATAAAATAAAATAAAAGAAAAGGAGTCAAAATACATTTGAAAATCTAATCCTTGCTTATGCTTATGCCACCAAATCTACACCGGTTACCTTGCGTTCCGCGCTTAAGCTTCCCACCTACAGGTAACCTGCATGGTAGAAGAGGGATGAGTAATCTAAATTACTAAGTGAGATCCTAAAACAACTAACCCTCCCCAGCCCATGCTCAAAGACAAACAAACAAACAAACAAACAATCAAACAGACAAACAAACAATCAAGCAAACAAGCAATAAAATAAACAAGCAATCTAGACTCGATCCTAGACTCAACAAACAAAGAAAATAAAATAAACAAACAAACAAACAAACAAACAAACTCGAATACACCAAAGGACGGGCAACAGCCGCACATCCCCGGGATCCCTAAACACACGGAGCCCTGATCCCCCTTCGTGAACACTCTCGACCACAAACACAAATGTCATGTGGTCGAGAAACATCATGACCGGAGAGTCCCACCGCAAGGGATATACCACCGGGCTACATCGTCATGTAGCGCTGGTCCATGGGAGCGACCCACTTTACATTGACAAGTCTTGAAGGGTAGGTCACTCCGCCATGAAGAATTGGGCTGCCCCCAATCTAACTCCATGGTCTCAAGCACATCACCGGAGAGTCCCACCGCGAGGGATATACAACCGGGATGGCCCCATCCACTAGTCTAGACCAAGACAAGAAAAGAAATACAACACGCATGAGGGAGCTCAACCTCTAACCAACATGCCTTGCTTAGTCTAGACCAGGGACAAACAATAAAAATAACAAACAACCTAATCTAGACACAACACAACAAACAAACAAGAGGGAGCTAAGCTCAAACCTCAAGAGGGAGCTAAGCTCAAACCTCACACACAACAACTACAAACATCTAGACTAAACTACAAACAACCTAAACAAACAAGAGGGAGCGAAGCTCAAACCTCACAAACAAGCAAGCAATACACACCCACAAGAGAGAGTACTACTCAACCTCTTGTGGTTCAACAAGCAATAATAACTAAACTAATAAACTAAAACTAAACTACACAACAAACAACAATCAAAGCGTGCATGTATCAACATACACTCATCCGGGGCCCTGCATAAAAACGAATAATATATGCCCCGGGTCTTCACTTAAGACCCATGGTCTTAACCTCCTAACCTATATAAATAAACAAAGAAAAGTATCCAGGGACCTCACCTGAATCGCTCCTAAATGGACTACCTAGAACTTCCTAAAAACGCTAAGCTAAGAAAACCGAAAACTTAAGAAAACTTTTCTAAAACTTTGGTTTCTCTCTCAAAACTCACCACTCTCTCTCTCTAAGGTTTGCTCACGGTTTGGGATGAGAAAAATGAAGGAGAGGGGTGTGGTATTTATAGGGAAAATGAGGGTGAGTGGGTTTGGACAAGTGTGGAGGTGCATGGATGGTTATGGACAAATGTCACTCCAAAGAATGTGGTGCTCACATGTGTCCTTCTTCTAGAACCTCCCTTGCTTTGTCATCAAGTTTAGAAAACTTGGAAGGCAAGTTTTCACCTTCTAGAAGCACGAAAACTTGGCCACTAAGTTTCCTTCTCCGCCAATGAGAAGTCGCCACGTGGACAGCGCCACATCATCCATCGCTACCAATGAGTGTGTGCCACGTCATCGCCATGTCATCCTTGGTCACCATTTCTTGGCCACGTCACCAACTCCTAAAATCTTCATATGAATGTAGTTGAGTAGAAAAATCAATCCAAGAAGCTTCCATTTCATTTCCTTGCTTGAAAATCGATAATCGGCTCGACCACTCCTTAATCGACCAAAAAGACTAGACTATCGTCCAACTCTTGGTTCCTCCTGAACCATCTTGATTTTGTTACGACCATATGTCTCCATACTACTCCCTTGACTGATCTATGTGAAGATACTCCTAGTTCACCAATCTTCAAAATATCGCCTTCGTCCAAGTCGTCCATTGCAACTAGAGTCTCGACCAATCTTCTTGTTCACTCGACCATTCTTCAATTTGCTTCGACTGAATCTCTGTTCAAGTCTTCTTAAATGTTCTCCATACTTGGGTGGCTTGATCTACGTACGTTGACTTATGTTGACTTGATACCCTAGATCAGGGGTATTACACACCTGGTTCACAGCAAAACAGATATCAGGTCTAGTGATGGTTAAGTAGATAAGCTTACCCACTAGTCTTCTGTATTGTTTTGGATCATCAAATGGTGTTGCCTCATACTCCCCCTCACGCAAGATCTTATACCCATTCTCCAGTGGAGTCTTTGCTGGTTTCTCTCCAAGCATACCTGCTCCATTCAAGAGATCAAGTGTGTACTTTCTCTGGGATAAGAAGAGCCCTTCTTTAGATCGGCATACTTCTATTCCAAGAAAGTACTTTAGTTCACCCAAATCTTAATATCAAAAACAGATTTCAAATAAGCTTTAGTGGTTTGTATACCTTCTTTGTCACTCCCTGTGATGATAATATCATCAACATACACAAGGATGACTACTATACCTTGTTGACTGGTAAGAGTGAATAGAGTATGGTCTGCCTCAGATGTACTAAACCCTTTTCCATTGAGGGTAGTGCTGAGCTTATGGTACCAAGCTCTTGGTGATTGTTTCAGCCCATAAATAGCCTTCTTGAGTCTCAACACATTTCCTGGTTTGACCATGTCGTCTAGACCAAAAGGAGGGCGCATGTAGACCTCATCCTCTAGTTCTCATTATTGACACAAAGACATAGAAGGGATGATGAGATAAAGAAAGAATTAGCATCTGGTCAAGTTGAAGTATTCAAGTCCGTACAAGCTTGGAAAGCAAGACATTCCATACATACTTGCATCTCAAGCTACCAAGGCTCAACCTAACTTACCTTGGAAGACAAGGGAAGTTCAAACTCGCCCAGATCAACCTCAGAGAGTCAAGGAGCCGTTGGGAGCTTGTCTGAAGCAAGAATAGTATTTAAATGGAAGAGATCACATGTTCCTTTTAGGGTGTGGACCATTTGTGAGGGGTCGCTATCCCTCTCCCAGGCCAGAATAGTTTATTATATTCTTCCTGTCTTGTTTATCTTCATTTAGTCTATTTATATTGTATGCATTAGACCATAAATAATCAAGGAAAAGGTTTCCTTCTCTCTCTCTCTCTCTTTTGTACTCGAAATACCTCTCTCTCCCTCTCTCTCACGGATTCAACTCTCTCTCTCTCTGTTCTTGAACCTTTTCTTCTTTGTTCTTCACTGTTTTTCATTTACTTTCATGGTATCAGAGCATTAAGCTCCTAAACCTTTCATTTTCTTCCGCAAACACTCTCTATTCACTCCACCCTACCTTTCAATCCGATTACTTTCTGTTTATCTTGAAGAACATCCTTTTGTCTAGTGGATATTAGGTTTGTTCTTGCAAGTTTATGGGCGGGTCTTCACCATTTTTCTTGTTTTCTCTTCATATCTTCATCATATAAAGAGATATTAGCTTGTTTGTGCTTGTTTTCTATCCTGTCCAGTGTTCAAAATTCAAATTTCTACCCAGTTCACTCTATTACCCACTGGACAATAATAAGTCAAAATGGAGCAACACAAGCAAATGGTCTTCCCAGTCACTCTAAAAGGTTTAAACTACCTTCTCTGGTCGAGATTGACCAAGACAGCCCTTGGTGGAAGAGGTCTATGGGAGCATATCACCTCAGGAGAAGCCCCAAGACAAATCACACAAGGAGAAGATGGCAGGGAGGTTGTAGTGACAGATGAAGCCAAATGGGTTCGAGAAGATCTCATGGTGCTGTCTGCCTTGCAAGGTTCCCTGGATGGTCCCATAATGGAAGCTTACTCCTACTGTGAGACAGCAAAGGAGTTGTGGGACACCTTACAAAAAGTCTATGGAAACACCTCAAACCTCAGCAGAGTCTTTGAAGTGAAGAAGGCAATCAACAACTTGCATCAGGAGGATATGGACTTTACCAAACACTTTGGAAAGTTCAGAGCACTGTGGGCTGAGCTTGAGATGCTGAGACCAAGCACCACTGATCCAACCATCCTGAATACAAGGCGTGAGGAGGACAAAGTATTTGGGTTACTCCTGACTCTTAATCCCACTTTCAATGATGTTATCAAACATATTTTAAGAGCTAAGGAGCTGCCCAGTCTGGATGATGTGTGTGCTCAACTACAGAAAGAACAAGGTTCTGATGGGCTGTTTGGTGGTAAAGGAGAGCTATTTATGGCCAATAAGGCTGAGAAGATGGAGACTGCTTCAGCAAACAAAGCTTACTATAAGCCAGGAAGGGATAAGCGCATGACTTGTGAGCATTGCAAGAAGCAAGGTCACTCCAAGAACAACTGCTGGATTCTCCATCCCCACCTCAGGCCACCTAAGTTCAACCAGACCAGGGTTCATGAAGCAAGAGCTCAAGACACACAGCCAGCCAATGTCTCCATGCGCATGGGAGAGGATGGAAGAGCCATGGTCTCAACAACACATGCGGTTGGGTCTACCTCTCAGGCCATACCACAACCTCCTAATGATGATGCCTTCATCCGCAAGTCAGACATTGAGGCCCTCATAAAGGCTCTCAATGCAAACTCTGGTAACACTAGTATTAATGCTTTAAATTCTATTCACACTGCATCACAAACTACTAGACCTTTGATAATTGACTCAGGAGCTTCTCATCACATGATTAGGGATGTTAAACTCATTAGTAATGTCAAACCAGCTCTAGGTAGTGTAGTGATTGCAAATGGTGATAGGATACCTATTGAAGGAATAGGAAATCTGAATCTGTTTAATAAAGAATCTCAAGCTTTTTACATGCCTACTTTCACATCTAATTTATTATCTGTTAAAAGAGCCACTAATGATCTTGATTGCAAGGTTATTTTTAGTCCTAATGATGTGTGCTTTCAGGATATTAAGACCAGTAAGATGCTGGGAAAAGGTGTGAGCAAGGGAGAGCTGTATTTGCTTGAGGAAACCAAGCTTAGATCAGATTCTACTTGTGCTTTTAATTCTGCTTCTGTTTTAGTTAGTGATGTGTTATGGCATGCTAGATTGGGTCACCCTCACTCTCGTGCTTTAGGACTGATGTTACCTAATCTATCTTTTAAAAATGAAACCTGTGAGGCTTGTATCCTTGGTAAACACTGCAAATCTGTTTTTCCTAAGTCTTTAACCATCTATGAGAATTGCTTTGATCTAGTCCATTCTGATGTGTGGACAGCACCCTGTGCATCTAGAGAAAATCATAAGTACTTTGTTACTTTCATAGATGAAAAATCAAAGTATACTTGGCTCACACTGATTCAAAGCAAAGATAGAGTTTTAGAAGCATTTATCAACTTCCAAAACTATGTAACTAACCATTTCAATTCTAAGATAAAAATTTCAGGTCTGATAATGGTGGGGAGTATACAAGCCATGCCTTCAAACACCACTTAGCAAAACATGGGATTATTCATCAAACAAGCTGCCCATATACACCACAACAAAATGGAGTGGCTGAGAGGAAGAATCGCCACCTTATGGAGGTTGCAAGGAGCATGATGTTTCACACCAATGTTCCTAAGAGATTTTGGGGAGATGCTGTAGTGGCAGCATGCTATCTAATCAATAGGATCCCAACCAAAATCCTCCAAGACACTTCCCCATTTCAGGTACTGAATAAAGTAAAACCTCCTATTGATCATTTGCGTGTGTTTGGGTGTGTGTGCTATGTCTTGACACCAGGTGAGCAGAGAAACAAGCTAGATCCCAAGAGTGTTAAGGCAATGTTTCTTGGATATTCTCATACCCAAAAAGGGTACAAGTGCTACTCACCAGAATCAAGAAGAGTAATGGTCTCCAGGGATGTCAAGTTTGTGGAATCAAAGGGGTACTATGATGAGAAGAGTTGGGAAAACCTTAAGGACCTCTCACATGGATCATCTGATAGGGCAAGCAACCTGAGAACCATTCTGGAAAGTTTAGGCATCAGTCAGTCCTCAAGCAATGAGGAACCAAGGAGACCCTCTCCTACTCCAGTGGCTGAGGGAACTAGAGCAGCTGAACCAAGTGTCGAGCCAGTCCATCCTGATCCTGAGGGGGGCAGAGAATCTGAATCACAACAACAAAGACAAGAGGATGATTCAGAGACAGCACATGATCAAGATGGACTACATGAATTTGATCAGTCCAGTGAAGATCAAGAACAGGAAGAACATGTAGAGACAGGGGTAGAAGAGCAACAGATTCAACCATTGAGGAGAAGTACCAGAGTGAAGCACCAACCATCCAATTGGAAGAACACCAGAGTATACTTCAACAGCAATGCAATAGCTCATCCCATACAAGCGACCTGCTCAATGGCATACTATCCTCAAGAACAAAAAGCCTTTATAAGTAATCTGGATCAAGAGTACATTCTGAGGTCTTATGAAGAGGCAATGGAGCTGGAGGAATGGAGAGCCTCAGTTGAAGATGAGATCAATGCTATAATCAAGAATGATACATGGTATGAAACTGAGCTTCCCAAAGGCAAGAAAGCAGTGACAAGTCGTCTGATCTTCACCATCAAGTATCTAGCAAATGGAAAACCAAAAAGGAAGAAGACAAGACTTGTGGCAAGGGGCTACACCCAGGTCTATGGAGAAGACTACCTAGACACATTTGCTCCAGTGGCTAAGCTTCACACCATAAGAATTGTTCTTGCTTTGGCAGTCAACTTTGAATGGGGTTTATGGCAAATGGATGTCAAGAACACCTTTCTTCAAGGGGAGTTAGAAGATGAAGTATATATGCGTCCCCCTCCTGGTTTAGAGAGCATGGTAAAACCAAGAAACGTATGGAGGCTGAAGAAGGCTATCTATGGATTAAAACAATCTCCTAGAGCCTGGTATCACAAACTGAGCACAACCTTGAATGGAAGAGGGTTTAGGAAGTCAGAGGCAGACCATACTCTGTTCACACTCTCAGGACAGCAAGGGATTGTGGTTATCCTGGTCTATGTTGATGATATAATCATCACAGGAAATGACAAGGAAGGTATCACCTCAACTAAGTCTTTTCTTAAATCTGCATTTGACATCAAAGATTTAGGTGAGCTAAAGTACTTCCTAGGGATTGAAATATGCCGCTCTAAAGAGGGGCTTTTCTTATCTCAAAGGAAGTACACACTTGATCTTTTGAATGAGGCAGGAAAGCTTGGAGGAAGAGTAGCCAAAACTCCTCTAGAAGAAGGATACAAAGTATTGCGTGAGGGGGAGATGGAAGATGGATTGTTTGAAGATGTCAAGCTCTATAGGAAAATGGTTGGAAAACTAATCTACTTAACCATTACAAGACCAGATGTTTGCTTTGCTGTGAATCAAGTCAGCCAGCATATGCAAGACCCGAAAATTCATCACTGGAATATGGTGGAAAGTGTGAGAAAAGAAGATGAATAGGTAGGGTAAACTGACAAGAATCTCTTTGTTCTGTTTGAACCAGAGAGAAGGAAAGAGTAAGTGATGAAGAGTGAATGCAAGTGACGAAGTATAAGTGAAGACTATGAAGAGAATCTGACAGAATAAGAGATTATGAGTAACTTAGGTAACCAGGGAGTAGAGAGGAGCAGATTTTTCGTGTGTAATGAGAGAGAGAGAGAAAAAGTAACCAAGAATATGAAGAGAGAAGAACTTTCTCCTTAAATAAATCAGTTACATGAGATGCCTTTAAATAGGCAATATGCATATTATAAATTAATCTAAATCTAGACAAACATAAACAAATGCTTTTCTGGGAAGTAGAAGTATCCAAGAGGGTAAGGACAAGGGGAGGCTCGTTCAGCTGAGGGGAAAGGGACAGGAGAGAGATAGTGACCAGGTCTGATGAGTGAAAGTGACAGGCCAGCAACAGCTCTCTCCTTAAGTTTAACATGTGACTTTCGTCCATATTTGAATTTGAATCTGGTCAAACCCTTTACCAATGGTTCCCTTAGCTTCTGGAGACACTCAGCTCGTGTTCCCATCAGTACCTTGCCTCCCAAGGCAAGTTAGCTCATAGTAGATTGCTTGTGATCCAAGTCTGTACGGACAACCTTCTTTCTCTCAAGTAATCTGAATCTTCTCTTCTTGTTATCTCTTTATTTCATTCCAATATTCTTCTCTTTATTTTCTTTGTGCAGGTCATATTGATCACACTCAGCCATGCTTCTTCCTTGTCCATTTAACAATAACTTGCTTCACAAGTCTGTATGAACCAGTCTCAACTTGAAGTATCCAGATCACTACTTCTTGTTGTCTTCTTTATTTCTCTTCATCCATACTTGGATCATGAGCCAGCTTATTCTTGTGTACATTCCCTTCTTCATTTCCACACTCCCCCTCAAGATTGACCATAGGAGATCCTTGGGAAAGCTTGGAACTGAGAGTACTTGCCTCATTAAAAACCTAAGGGTGAAAAACCTCATGGGATAAAACCAACACATAGGGAAAAAAAGTGCAATCATCTCAGCCTAGGGATTGGCCAGTGGGTTTATGAGCCTTATGATCAAGTTTAGGGACTCATAAACCCTGGATCAGGGCCCTTTTCAGTTGCAAGTCAGGCGCTCCTTGCTTCAGACTCAGTTTAGGCGCCACTTGCTTCACATATAACCATATTGAATCAGCCTTTGAGTTGCTTCTTATGACCAGAACTTGTCTCCCCCTTTCTTCTGAATTGAACACTCCATTTAAGGGTTAACTCCAAGCCTTCCTTTGCTCATTAGCTCAATAGGTACCTTGTATAAGTTTCTGGAAATCTAGTGAAGGGTGCTGAACACTTGAATCCCTCACGCCACTTGCTTTTCAACCAGCCTGTGCATTGTCACTCTTGAATATTTCAACATGTTGGGGGACTTTGCAACTCCATGATCTGCCACCATCATGTGATTGGTCAGCCAAGAATGTCCCTAGTTGAATATTCCTTGTGTCCTTGCATATAGCTGGCCAGATTGTAAGTCACCATTTGCTGGCTTCCTTAAGCTTCATCAACCAGGTACAAGCATACATGCTATGAGCTGATTCATAGCTTCCCAACTGAAGGTAACTGTTCTAACTCCATGTAGAAGCTGATCCATAGCTTTCCAACCAGAAGGTAACTGTTCTAACTCCCATGCCTTGGGCTGATTCATAGCATTCCAATCAGATTGCCTCTCCACCTGATGTTCTTGCCAAGTAGTCTCTGATTGCCATCTGTTCTAACACCAAGTTGTTGCTGTCCTTGCTGATGTTTCTTTGATCCGGCTGATGAGAAATCTTGCAATGGTGAATTCCACCACTTGCATACTCTCACTTCTGATCTGAGGTGAGGAAATGGAAGACTTGGACCTTCATGAATGCTCATCATTACCCCTCCTCAAGCTTGATCCAGAGAGAATAAGTGAAGGACCAAGCTTGGAAGTGAGCAACATTGAGTTTTGAAACCAAGCGCGCATCACCCCTACATCTGCGCTTAAGTCAACCAGTTCCTCCCTTAATCTCTTCTCCACTGCCTCTTGTAAGTCTTTTGAACCAGGAGCTCAACACCCAAACAGGCTGCGCTTAATTCAACCGGTTCTCTACACACAAGTGATATTTCCATGGTCAGGAATATACAGACTCTGTAGGCTCTGAACTCATGGGCAAAGTCTTCTTCTTTGTCTTGATTTGATGATGGACAGAGACAACACTTGTGTACCTGAAACATCACTCAAACTCCAGCAAGAATCAGACCACACACACTAGGATCAGACCTTGGTAACTCACCAATCCTGATCCCAATGCTTTAAGACAATGCAATGGACAGAATCTAAACAACTCAGTTAGTTCAAATCCATGCAATAAATTCACTAAATGCTCAGGTATGATAACTCATCAGTTAGAAAGCATCTAGGCTCATTTTATCACACATATGACAGTAGCAGAATGCAATGACAATTTATGACAGTAGCATAGACTAGACAACTCATCTAATCAACCTACACAACTAAGAATGCAATACATGACCGGGAAACTCTCCTAGGCCTCTAGCAATGCAACAAGACACACAACAGGCTCTAAGAAACTCGCCTAGACCATACAGCACACAAACAAATGAGCTAAGAAAAGAACAAGATAAAACAATGCTAGAAATCTCCTAGAACAGTACACAGGCATCAAGCAACAATTATAAGCAATAGCAATATGAATGCACAAGATTCAACTCAAGACAGCATGAGATAAAAAGCAACTAAATGCACATCACACAAGCTAATGGTTACTGGTTTCATCAAAACCATAGGGACCAGCAGCTTAGACCAACTTCTAAATGCATACCAGTCCACTATGATGGACTAACCAGACCATTAGCACAAGATAACAATGAAATGGATTGAACCAGATGCTATATGATCATGCTAGCAAGCTTACTTACTCTTAGAACACTGCATACACAATGTTTAAGTATCATGGGACAGAAACTAGGTTCAACAACTCTAGTAACACTGAACTGTCCCTAAGATACTAACAACACACTCAACACAACCAGAAACAATTTAAGACAATTAAGCAAGCTCTTATTAGAGTTAAGGAGGTTAACTTACGAGCAAGGAACCTGAGCTAGTTCCTTGAACCTCCATGGCTGTGAATCACTTGAATTTGAAGGGCTTGTGGTGGTGATTGACTGTCCAGCACCTCGTCTTCTTGATTCTCTCCTTCTGGTAAAGGAGACACTTCAAACCCCTCCTGTCCTCTTGCTGGTCGTGGGTTTTGTTGGTCAGAAACAGAGCTTCAGCATGGCTGGCCAGAGAATGATTAGAACAGCTTAGCTTTAATGCTTCTTTAGTGACCTTTCTCCAAGAATGGTTTCTTCCATGGATTATCTTCAGCTTTTTGGACCAGATGTGGTGGTTTGGATTCTTCTTTGGACTCCTTGAAGCTACTGAATTCGCCATTTCCTTTGAGCTCTCCATCTTAGAGAGTTTGGACCAGTGGACAATAGAATGTACCAACTGGTTTTGCAAGAAACAGAACTTGAAACTGAACCTTTGATGAAGTTTGCTGAACTGAGCTGAAGCTTTCTTGAGTTCCAGAGACTTGTATACTGTCGTATCTTGAGTTCTGGCGAGATTCTTCCCTCTTGGAAGACCTTTGGACCAGTGGATAAAAAGATGTAGCAGAAACTGTTTTGGAGACAGTTTTGAGAAGTTGATGATTTGCGGAAGCTATGAAGGTTTCAGGAGCTTGGAAGCTCTGATACCATGTTAGAAAAGAAGATGAATAGGTAGAGTAAACTGGCAAGAATCTCTTGGTTCTGTTTGAACCAGAGAGAAGGAAAGAGTAAGTGATGAAGAGTGAATGCAAGTGACGAAGTATAAGTGAAGACTATGAAGAGAATCTGAGAGAATAAGAGATTATGAGTAACTTAGGTAACCAGAGAGTAGAGAGGAGCAGATTTTCGTGTGTAATGAGAGAGAGAGAGAGAGAGAGAAAGTAACAAAGAATATGAAGATAGAAGAACTTTCTCCTTAAATAAATCAGTTACATGAGATGCCTTTAAATAGGCAATATGCACATTATAAATTAATCTAAATCTAGACAAACATAAACAAATGCTTTTCTGGGAAGTAGAAGTGTCCAAGAGGGTAAGGACAAGGGGAGGCTCGTTCAGCTGAGGGGAAAGGGACATGAGAGAGATAGTGACCAGGTCTGATGAGTGAAAGTGACAGGCCAGCAACAGCTCTCTCCTTAAGTTTAACATGTGACTTTCTTCCATATTTGAATTTGAATTTGGTCAAACCCTTTACCAACGGTTCCCTTAGCTTCTGGAGACACTCAGCTCGTGTTCCCATCATTACCTTGCCTCCCAAGGCAAGTTAGCTCATAGTAGATTGCTTGTGATCCAAGTTTGTACGGACAACCTTCTTTCTCTCAAGTAATCTGAATCTTCTCTTCTTGTTATCTCTTTATTTCATTCCAATATTCTTCTCTTTATTTTCTTTGTGCAGGTCATATTGATCACACTCAGCCATGCTTCTTCCTTGTCCATTTAACAATAACTTGCTTCACAAGTCTGTATGAACCAGTCTCAACTTGAAGTATCCAGATCACTACTTCTTGTTGTCTTCTTTATTTCTCTTCATCCATACTTGGATCATGAGCCAGCTTCTTCTTGTGTACATTCCCTTCTTCATTTCAACAGAAAGGATCTTGAGGTATCTAAGGGAATCTCCAGGTCAAGGTGTATGGATGGGATGCAACAGGGGCACATAAATTGTTGGATATTGTGATGCAGATTGGGCTGGTGATAGAGTAGACAGGAGGTCTACAACAGGCTATTGTACTTTCATTGGAGGCAACTTAGTCAATTGGAAGAGCAAGAAGCAAAAGGTTGTATCATGTTCAAGTGCTGAGGCAGAGTATAGAGCAATGAGGAAGCTTACAAGTGAGCTCATTTGGATCAGGAACCTGCTTAGAGACTTGGGCATAGAGACTACATCACCAATCACAATGCATTGTGATAATCAGGCAGCTATCCATATAGCCTCAAACTTTATGTTTCATGAGAGGACAAATCACATTGAGGTGGATTGTCACAAGGTGAGACAAGCTATGGAGCAACAGATCATATTACCTTGCTACACAAGGAGTGAAGATCAACTAGCAGATATCTTCACCAAGGGAGCAAGCACCAAAGTTTGTGAGTCCATCCATCCAAGGTTGGG
This sequence comes from Moricandia arvensis, assembly GCA_905132765.1. Lineage (NCBI taxonomy): Eukaryota > Viridiplantae > Streptophyta > Magnoliopsida > Brassicales > Brassicaceae > Moricandia > Moricandia arvensis. The sequence continues at coordinate 20,211 of CAJHQP010003444.1, forward strand.
ACTCATAGACTTGTCCAGATCATGTTCCTCTTAGCCATGAAGCATCTACTCTTTTTCCTTTGTGTGTGTTTTATCCCATTGGGTTTTGCACACAAAGGTTTTAATGAGGGATGTCTTCATGGAATCCAAGCTTAACCATGCTGTATGGCTAAGCTTGAGGGGGAGTATTGACACAAAGACATAGAAGGGATGATGAGATAAAGAAAGAATTAGCATCTGGTCAAGTTGAAGTATTCAAGTCCGTACAAGCTTGGAAAGCAAGACATTCCATACATACTTGCATCTCAAGCTACCAAGGCTCAACCTAACTTACCTTGGAAGACAAGGGAAGTTCAAACTCGCCCAGATCAACCTCAGAGAGTCAAGGAGCCGTTGGGAGCTTGTCTGAAGCAAGAATAGTATTTAAATGGAAGAGATCACATGTTCCTTTTAGGGTGTGGACCATTTGTGAAGGGTCACTATCCCTCTGCCAGGCCATAATAGTTTATTATATTCTTCTTGTCTTGTTTCTCTTCATTTAGTCTATTTATATTGTATGCCTTAGACCATAAATAATCAAGGAAAAGGGTTCCTTCTCTCTCTCTCTCTCTCTTTTGTACTCGAAATACCTCTCTCTCCCTCTCTCTCTCTCACGGATTCAACTCTCTCTCTATCTGTTCTTGAACCTTTTCTTCTTTGTTCTTCACTGTTCTTCATTTACTTTCACTCCTTAAAGGAAGGCATTCTTCACATCCATTTGCCATAGATCCCAGTCCAAGTTGGTTGCAAGTGAGAGTATGATTCTGATGGTGTGGAGTTTTGCTACTGGTGCAAATGTATCCAAGTAATCTTCTCCATAAGTCTGAGTGAACCCCCTTGCCACTAGCCTTGTCTTCTTTCTTTCTGGTTTTCCATTAGCTAAATACTTGATGGTGTAGATGAGTCGACTTGTTACTGCTTTCTTTCCTTTGGGAAGCTCAGTTTCAAACCATGTATCATTCTTGATCATGGCATTGATTTCATCTTCAACTGATACTCTCCATTCATCATCTGCCATTGCCTCTTCATAAGTTCTTGGAAGGTACTCTTGATCTACATTGCTTATGAAGGCTTGATGTTCTTCTGGATATTGAGCCAAGGAGCAAACTGCCTGAGTGGGATGAGCAACTGCATTGGCATTGAAGTATACTCTTTTATTTTTCCAGGTCTCTGGATCATGCCTAATCCTGGTGCTTCTTCTTAATGGTTGTACTTGCACTTGCTCTTCAGTGTCCTCATCTTCATGATCTTGAGGGTGATCAAGTTGATCATGACTTTCAAAACCTTCATGCTGCATTGTTCCTTCTGGTTCTGGTTGGTTGTCCCCCTCAGGATCAACCTGGATACCCTCTGGAACTGTATCTGCGGTTTGATGAGGAGTCTCTCTGGGAGCCTCCCTTGCCTTGGGCTGATTAGCACCAAGGCTCTCCAGGATGATCCTCAAGTTATTTGCTCTGTCTGATGGGGCGTGTGAGAGATCCTTCAGGTTATCCCAGCTTTTTTCACCATAATATCCTTTTGACTCAACAAATTTAACATCCCTTGAGACCATTACTCTCCTTGCTTCTGGTACATAGCACTTGTATCCCTTTTGATTTGCAGAATACCCAATGAATATGGCTTTGACACTTTTAGCTTCAAGTTTATTTCTTTGTTCTCCTGGAATCAAAACAAAGCAGGGACAACCAAACACACGCAAATGATCAAGAGAGGGTTTGGTTTTATTCAATACCTCATAGGGAGAGACATCATGGAGTATTCGTGTAAGTGTTCTATTGATCAGGTAGCATGCTGATACCACAGCATCACCCCAAAAACGTTTGGGGACATTAGTGTGGAACATCATACTCCTAGCAACGTCCATGAGATGTCTATTCTTCCTTTCTGCCACTCCATTTTGTTGGGGTGTGTATGGGCAACTGGTTTTATGGATGATTCCATGTTTGGCCAAGTGGTTCTTGAAAGCATTACTTGTGTATTCACCACCATTATTTGACCTAAAAATTTTAATCTTGGCATTGAAATGATTAGTGATATAGCTTTGAAAGTTGATAAAAGCTTCTAACACTCTATCTTTATATTGGATTAAGGTCAGCCAAGTATACTTTGATTTCTCATTTATAAAGGTGACAAATTATTTGTGGTTTTCCCTAGATACACAAGGAGCAGTCCAGACATCTGAGTGAACTAGATCAAAGCAATGTTCATTAATAGTGTTTAATTTAGAGAAAACAGTTCTGCAATGTTTACCAAGAATACAAGCTTCACAGCTATCATTCTTAAAAGACAAGTTAGGTAACATCAACCCTAAGGCACGAGAGTGAGGATGGCCTAATCTAGCATGCCATAAAACATTGGAATCTAAAACAGAAGCAGAATTAAAAGCATAAGGTAAATTTGATTTAAGCTTGGTGTCTTCAAGCAAATAGAGGTCTCCTTTGCTCACACCTTTTCCAATCATCTTACTTGTCTCAATATCTTGAAAATGAGCCTCATTAGGACTAAAAATCACATGGCAATTAAGATCACAAGTTGCCCTTTTTACTGAGAGTAAGTTAGATGTAAAAGTGGGCATTTATAAAGCCTTAGACTCTCTATCAAATAGTTTCAAATTCCCTATACCTTCAATGGGTATCTTATCACCATTTGCTAGCATCACACTTCCTAGAGCCGGTTTAACATTACTAATCAGTTTAGCATCTCTTATCATATGGTGTGAGGCTCCAGAATCTATACTTAAAGGCCTATCAGTTTTAGAGTTGCACTGAATGGAATTTAAAGCATTATGAACATCACTACTAAGGTTACCAGAGTTTGCATTGAGGGCTTTTATGAGAGCCTCAATGTCTGACTTGCGGATTAGAGAGTCCTCATGGTGGAGTTGAGTAGATGTTCCAGCAATGTGGGCAGTAGAGTTCATGGCTCTCCCTCCATTTTGTTGATGCACTGGTTGAACTGATGGCTGGGCATTCTGATGGACAGCTTCAGGAGCCCTGGCCTGATTGAACCGTGATGGAGGTCGGAGATGAGGGTGAAGAATCCAACACTGGTTCTTCATATGACCACTCTTCTTGCAATGCTCACAAGTGACTCGCCGGTTCTCTGGCTTGAAGTAGGCCTTGTTAGCTGTGGCTTCAGCTTTGTGAGCCATGTTCAAGTCACCTTTTCCACCAAATAGCCCCACTGAGCCTTGCTCCTTCTGGATTTGAGCACATACCTCCTCAAGGGTAGGTAGCTTGTCTGCCCTCAACAGATGTTTGATGAGGTCATTTTAGCCTGGATTGAGAGTGAGGAGTAGACCAAACACCTTGTCTTGCTCACGCCTCTCATTCAGGATAGTAGGATCAGTAGTTCTTGGCCTCAACATCTCCAGTTCTGCCCAGAGAGCTCTGAACTTACCAAAGTGTTGGTTAAAGTCCATATCTTCCTGGTTCAAGCAGTTGATGGCCTTCTTTACTTCAAAGACCCTACTGAGGTTGGATATGTTTCCGTATACCTTCTGAAGGGTATCCCACAACTCCTTTGCGGTTTCACAGTATGAGTAGGCCTCCATTATGGGACCATCAAGTGAGCTTTGGATGATATTCAGCACCATGAAGTCCTCTTGACTCCATTTGCCTTCATCTGCCACCACAATCTCCTAGCCATCTTCTCCTTGGATGGTTTGCTTTGGCGCCTCCCCTGAAGTGATATGCGTCCATAAGCCTCTTCCACCAAGGGCATTCTTGATCAATCTTGACCATAGAAGGTAGTTAGCCCCCTTTAGAGTGACTGGAATCACCACTGCCTTGTTTTCCTCCATTTCGAAAAGCTATGGACCAGTGGGTAAAAGGATGTACCAAGAATTTTAGAATACTGGAGTAACCAGAGAATAGAACAGAACCAGTTTACTTTGTTTGTATTGAGAAAGGAAGGTGAGAAAAGATGAAGAACATTTGATGAACTCGCAATAACAGAGCTATTATCCACTAGATAAAAAAATGTTCTTCAAGAAACTCAAGAACTGATCGGATGAAAAGAAAGAGGGAAGAGAGTAGAGTAGTTTTGCGGAAGAAAATTTTGGTTTAGGAGCCAAATGGCTCTGATACCATGTAAGTTTATGAAGAATATGAGGAAGAACACTCAAGAACAGGAGAGAGAGAGTGTATTTTATTCGAGAGAAGAAGAAAGAGAGAGAGGTTTGATGTTTGAACTCGAGAGAGAATAGAGAATGAGGAAGGATTCTTTTTCCTTGCTTCTGAATAAACAGGTTTACAAGAGCCTAAATAGGCAAGATGCCTTCTGCCCATAAATGAATAAACAAAAGGAATACATTAAAATAATGTTGCTCTGGACGAGATGCTGGAGAGGGAAAGGGACAGGTCCTGAACGGTCTGCCTGCAAGTGGGTGAGCTGAGCACATGTGACTTTTACTATAAACAATTCACCCTTTGTCTTCTTTCCTCCAACGAATCCCTCTTCTGTTTGGATATTCAAACTCGGCGAGTGCTCCTCTATTCCTTGTCTCTCAAGTCTCCTCTAGGTCACAGATGAGTGACTTGCAAGTCAAGTCATTCCGTACACTTGTACGGACTGCCTTGTCTCCCAAGTAACTTCATCCTCTTCATTTCTTTGTCTTATTTATTCCCTAAGGTCAATAGAAAACAACTGCATTAGAAATTTAACTCATCAGGCTCTCACGTCGAATTGGACTCATGTCCAAAGCTTCTCAGGTGAAAGAGTTATGGGTTCTACAAGTCAGGTGATCCTATCTCTGCTTTGTTTGAATTTTGCTAAGGTTAGAACATCTCAAATCTATCTATGGCGACCAGGTGAGCATGCTAAGGTAAGTGGTAATGTTTTCAATTATTCTTTTATCACTCTTTACACAGATATAATACTCTTGCTTTTATCAAAAGAGCCAAGTATAGATTTCAGGAAAGCTTTGAAGGGTGTAAGGAGAAGCTACAAGCGTGAGGAAGATATGAGGTTCAAACTACCATATTTGGACCAGGATAAGCACCAAGGCGTCACTTGCTTCATCATCATCAAAGAAGCACCTCCAAATGCAACATACAAGCCAAAACCGAGCAGAAAAGGATTTGGACTATTGCTCTTACTCTATGATAAAATTTTATGTGCTAACTTATTGTGTGTCAAAGAGTATGATGCATGTTTGAGTAATGAATCAGGAATCAAACGGATCAGTCCCTTCTACATATCTGAACCAGTCAGCAGCAATGCCTATCAAAGAGGCTTGCAAGGTAAGTGTAATCTGATTTTAAACTTTGATGTTACTAATTGTTGACAAGAACCAATAAGAAGACAAGAAGGAAAAAGGTTCAGATGGTTGCAAGATCACTTGGTCCTTACAGACTTGGAACTCAAGTCTGTCCGTACAAGCCTTGATGATCAAGCAACCTCTCTGGTCCCAAATAACTTAGAAGACAAGGAGAAGAAGAAGGATCTCATCTGGTTCAAGTTTAAAGAGATTTGGGCAAGAAAAGAATTAAAAAGGATTAAGAATAAGCCTTCCAGCATTTGGTGTCCTGTCCCTTTCATGGACCATTGCCTTGTCCACTGCACTGTCCAGACTGTTGACCAGTCTGTCCACCAGCCTGACTCTTCCCAGACCACCAGCCTGACTCTTCCCAGACCTTGACCAGACCACCTTATTATATGTTTATTTCTGTTGTCTTGTTTATCCAAAAATGTCTTTAAATAATGTTGTATTGTAACTCTTTGTAGACAAGAAATCAGAAACTCATTTTCTTCATACTCTCTCTCTCTCTCGTCCAGAATCCTCTCTCTCTCTCTCTTGTTCTTCAAAATGTTCTTCATAATCTTCAATTAAACTCTCTCTGATTATCTAATTCTCACATGGTATCAGAGCTGTATGCTCTTGAGACCTAAATCTCTCTACTATTTTCACTTATTTCCGCAATTCTTTGAGTTTCATTTCTATTTTTGGCAAAGTTCATCTTGTTCTTCAGCTGTTCATCATTTCCAGCTCCAGAAATTGCCAAAAATGGAAAAGATGATTTCGACCAAGAAAATGAAGAAGGAGAATCTCATTACAGTGACCCTAGAGGGTCCTAACTATCTTTTATGGTCAAAAGTGGCCAGAGTTACCTTGGGAAGTCATGGACTTTGGGACAGCCATATCATGGAGGCTGAAGCTTCAAAGAGGATGGCTCAAAAGGATAGTCATGCTACTTGCCTAGAGCATGAAGACAAGTGGGTTCAAGAGGAACATCAAACACTTGGAATTATACACAGCTCTCTGTCTGAACAGATCTTGGAGGATCATTATCACCTCAGAACCGCCAAGAGTCTATGGGAGAAGCTTCAAAATGTTTATGGGAATCTGTGGGAGAGTCTTCAAGCTGTCTATGAGCAAGACAAAGTTTTCAGTCTTCTCCTAAACCTGGATTCACCCTGCAATAGTCTGATAAGTTATATCATTCAAGAAAGGAAGTTTCCAAGTTCCCTAGGAAGCTAACCAAGTACATTTAAGCTCAAGTAGTTTGAGCATCAAGTAATTACAAAAAGAACCATATATTCAGCACTCTCTTGTGATTCTAATGAAGGAGTATGGCAAGGGCGACCAATTCTGATAGTCCAGTGACCAGAAGAGACTTTGATTCCTCTATAAAAGCTGCCAAGGCCCTTATCTCACCCAAGGAGGTTGGTAAATATTCTCCTGACTCTAAACCCATCATTATAGATTCAGGAGCTAGCCATCACATGATTAGTGATAGGAACCTGGTTAGTAATATCAAACCTGCCTCAGGGAATGTGCTTATAGCAAATGGTGATAAGGTTAAGATAGAAGGGATAGGGAACCTTAGGTTGTTTGATAAAGAATCAAATGCCTTGTATATGCCTCAGTTTGCATCAAATTTGCTATCAGTGAAAAGAGCAACCATTGATCTGAATTGTCAAGTTGTCTTTAGACCTGATGAGGTTGAGTTTCAAGACTTGAAGACAGGGCAGGTTATTGGTAGAGGGCACAGCCATCAGGAACTGTATCACCTAGAGAAGACTAAGATATCTGGTGCATCGCCTGCTCACTGCCTGATCAGTGTGTCTAATTGGGTTGAGAGCACCATATGGCACTCTAGACTGGGACATCCACATACTAGAGCCTTGAACTTGATGCTTCCGGGTATGGTGTTTTTGAATGATGAATGTGAGGCATGTATCTTGGGGAAGCATTGTAGGACAGTCTTTCCAAGGTCTAGCACTATCTATGAGAAGTGTTTCGACCTGGTTCATTATGATGTATGGACGGCACCTTGTATGTCCAGAGAGAATCACAAGTACTTTGTCACCTTCATTGATGAGAAGTCAAAATACACATGGGTGACTCTGATGCAGACAAAAGACCGGGTGCTGGAGGCATTCAAGAACTTCCATAACCATGTTTCCAACCATTTCAATGCCAAGTTGAAGATTCTCAGGTCTGATAATGGTGGAGAATACACTAGTCAAGCATTCAAGCAATATCTAGCTCAGCATGGGATCATTCAGCAAACTAGCTGTCCTTACACACCACAACAAAATAGTGTGGCTGAAAGGAAAAATCGACATCTGATGGAGGTGGCCAGGAGCATGATGTTCCATACAAGTGTACCTAAAAGGTTTTGGGGGGATGCAGTCTTGACAGCATGCTACTTGATCAGGAGTGACTTCAGGGTTCCAAGCTTGACTTAGGATCTCTAGAGCCAAACTTGAGGGGGAGTGTTAAACCTAAAGTGATAATCAATCACTAAAGGTTATTGAACAAAGAAGGACCAAACCTTTGTGGAAGTTCTGTTAAGAACTAAGGAGGGTCCAGAAGGCAATGCTGAGCTAGAAAGAGGTCCATGAAGGGTTTACAATGAAGGAACAAGGCTTGGGTGAAGTTTAAAGTCATTTGGGAGAATGTGCAAAGTTAGGGCGAGGCCGTACGGATTTGGTACGGACAGATGTACTCGGACCGTACGGATCCATACGGACCAGGTTGACCCAAAAACTTTACATTCGACCAAATCAGTATGTTTTGGGTTTGTGCAAAAATAGGGCGAAAAGTGTACGGACCAAACCCTAATCCGTACACTCCCATGGTGATAACTTGAGCCCTAAGGTATGAAGAAGGCGAAATGGAAGTTATGGACAAAGGAGAAAAGAGTCTAAGGCATATTCTGGTCTAAGGAAGCAACCAGGAAGATACTGAGGTCACTTGGCCGTTTATGGATAAGATTCACATTTATTGACTCGCCGGCAAGCAAGGAAGACCAGCCAGCCTGTCATGATCTGTTCCCATGTGCTGAAAAGGAAGAGCAAGCTGTATTATGAACCTGGAGTGATCTATGGACGAATTCAAGTGCATTGTTGGCTCATTGCTAGCCAAGTCTTCTCTTGGTAACCAGCAAGAGACAGCCTGGCCAAGCATGTATTCATTTCAGTCCACACAATTCAAAATAGGCGCCCATTTCCTTGTTGACTTCACATGCTTGGTTGATTTTCCTTGTAAACCCTAGAAGTAGCTCATTTACCTATTTATACCTTGTATTGTCGATTGTAAACATTAAGTGAGAGAGTGGGGTTTCCCCTCCTCCTTCCTATTCTTTTCTGGGTTCTAAATCTCTGTTCTTAAGTCTCTTAATCTCTGTTCTTACAAGTCTCACGAATCTCTTCAAGTCTCCCCATTCTCTTAGTCTCATCCTAATCTTCTCCATCAAGTCTATCTCTCTTTCACTCTCTTTGAAACAAGACCAGTCTAAACCTGTTAATGTTGGATCTCCTCACACAACCCACGGCCTGAACTCTGTTAAAATTTCATTACTTAAGGCTATGAATGCTCAGCTGCAGCAGAAGATGAAATCCAGCCATGATAAACTCTGGCAGGAGTTTAGACAGGATCTCCAACAAGCTAATGGTCATAGTCTTGAGTCTAGAAGCAACGAGAGGAGACTGAGACGTGGGTATGAAGGCAGAGGCAGTAGCAGAGACAAATTTGCTGATCAAAAGATGAAAATCCCTTCTTTCTATGGTGATGCTGATCCTGCTGCATATGTGGAGTGGGAAGAGAAGAGGGAGTTGATTTTTAGTAGTCAACACTATGCTGAAAAAAGATGGTTCAGATGATTACTGCTGAGTTTTGTGGTTATGCTTTGATATGGTGGAATCACTTGATAAGGTCCAGAAGACTTGATGGAAAAGAACCAGTGGAAACTTGGCATAAGTTGAGGACTCTGAAGCCTAGGAGTATCAAGAGATCATACATCCCTCTTGTATCACCATTAAATCCACAAACCTTGAAGAACTTGAGTCTCTGATTCATTCTTGCAAGGATCTATCCTCCCAATCAACCAAAGAGCATCCTAGGGGTGCATCATCATATTCCTTGGTGCTTTCCTTGATCACATCAATCAGCCTCAGATAAAGCAATCAATTTGGGAAGGGTAATGGAAAGCCTTGGCATCAGTATACTAGAAGAGAGGGTTGTGTTAAGTTGTGGTATCCACTTTGGGGTTGATTAGAAAGAAGAGAGGATAAGGGTTTGGGTCGACCTTGTCCGTACAAGGCCGTACAGGCCGTACAGGCCGTACAGGCCGTACAAGGTCGACCAAAAGCATTCGACCAGTTTTTACCATTTGGGTAAAACCAAAGTTACCCGACTGCTTTACTTGGGAGGTAACCTTATCCACCCGTTGGAAAGGAAGAAGAGAGCCGCGTTGATGTGATCATGGACCAGATCACTAAGGAGAACAAGGAGAGTCTAGATGAGCCACATGAAGCCACATTGCACCAGCAGCCTGGTGATGATGCTCTAGCCATTCCTGAAGGTCCCATGACTCGTTCCAGAGTCAAGAAGCTTAAAGAGAATGTTGTTGGATTACTCACTTCACATCCACAACAAGAAAGTCTTGGACAAGGTCTGATCCGAGATGTCTTGATCACCATTCAAGCCATCTCTACATCAAGTTGAGTTAGTGTCTAGGCAAGACATGGGGTGCGTGCTCTTTTCCTTGCTTTTGGTTTTGTCCCACGAGGTTTTCCGGAGGAAGGTTTTTAACGAGGCCACAACTTGTCTTCATATCACTTAGGCCCTATCTCGGTCCAAGGCTAAAGAAGTTTACATTTAATTTCATTTTAAAGCTTATGTTAAACTTAAACTATAGTTTCCTTTTTTGCTTATTTCCGAAACCCTAGAGAGCATGTTCTCTGGTTTCTCCTTATTTAAATGGGTCTCTAAACCCTATTGTAATCATCCGTCCTTTAATCAATGAGTTATCTTTCTCCTTGATGGCTCTCTCTCTAAGACAAGTTGTCGAGTTTCTTCTGGTGTGTAGTATCCAGGAACCTAAGGGTGTTTGCTTGGTGTGTTATATCCGAGTTATTCATCTAGGAGTATCAAGAGATCTTATCATCCCTCTTGTGTCACCAATCGATCCACAACCTTGAAGAACTTGAGTCTCTGATTCGTTCTTGCAAGGATCTATCCATTCCCATCAACCAAAGAGCATCCTAGGGACGCATCAAGTGGTATCAGAGCAACTTTGGTTGGGAATTACTCGTTTTCTCTCTTGTTCTTTTTGTTTCATCCATGTTTCATCTCTATCATCTTGAATAAGCAGTATAACTAATCTGTTTAGGGCTGCTCGAGTTTCATAAGAGATTAGACAAGGTTTTTGAATTTTTCCTTTTTTGCTTTGCGGAAGCCCTAGAGAAGGAAACCCTAGCCGCATAAGTCTTTACCTCCTTAGATCACTTTGATTCATCTGTTAATCTTGTTAATCACCTTGAACACGAGTAGATTAGGGTTGTTTAGGGTGCTAGACAAGCTTAGAAAAGTTTAGACAAGATTTGAAGAATTTCCTTTTTACTTTAATCGGCAAACCCTAATCTCCTTTTTGCTTGTAGCCGATTATCCTTTTTACTTTTTGTCTTGCAGAAGAAGCTTTAGTTTGTATTATCCTTTTTCCTTTTTGCTTGTCTTGTTACCTAGAAACTTTTTACTGGTTATATTGTTTACCTATGTACAGGAAGCATGGGATCCGAGTCTGAAGAAGAAGCTGCACTCGTCAGGAAGAACAAGCTTCTCATGGAGGCTATGTCGCTCAACTCAATCAGAACATGGTAGCAACCATGAATGAGATGATGAGGACCAACCTCAATGACATCCGGAGAGAGCTCAGAGAAGACATCAGGAGAGCTACTAGTCAATTTCCAAACCGAGAGACTAGGAGAGAAGATAGACCTCATGCAACTCGCCAAGAGCCTGCTGGTTATGAGGACACTGACAATGAGTATGAACACCTCAGTTCATCCTCAAGACAAAGCCAAAGAAGACATAGGCGTGTCCAAGAAAGTAGGATGAACCAGGGAGATGAGCTTGCTGGTTTGAAGATCAAGATACCCCCATTCCATGGCAAAGCTGATCCGGATGCCTACCTTGAGTGGGAGAAGAAGATTGAGTTAGTCTTTCAGTGTAAGCAGTACACAAACCACAAGAAGATTCAGATTGCTGCCACTGAGTTCTATGACTATGCTCTAAGTTGGTGGGATCAGTACATCACAACTCGTAGGAGGAATGGAGAAGAACCAGTAGAGACTTGGACAGAGATGAAGTCTATCATGCGCAAGAGGTTTGTTCCAAGTCATTACCACAGAGACTTAAACCACCGGCTCAGGAAACTTACCCAAGGTTCAAGGTCAGTGGAGGAGTATTACCAGGAGATGGAGTTGCTCATGCTAAGAGCTAGCATATCAGAAGATAGAGAAGCAACCATGTCAAGGTTCCTGTGTGGTTTGAACCGAGAGATACAAGACAATGTTTAGATGCAACATTATGTGGAGCTTGAAGAGATGCTACACAAAGCTATTCTTTTGGAGCAACAGCTCAAGAGGAAGGGACATTCACGCAACCACTATGGCTCTAACCGGTTACACAACACCAAGGAAGAGAAGTCACCTTACCCTAAGGAGTCTAAACCGTTCCAGAAGGATCACAAGTCTTATCCAAGAGAAGAGACCAAACCAAGCAGTGCTCTTGACAAGGGCAAAGGCAAGGTTGAAGTTCTAGTTCCAGAGCTCATGATGACAAGTGTTTCAAGTGCCAAGGAAGAGGTCATTATGCCAATGAATGTACCAACAAGAGAGTCATGATCTTGCTGGAAGATGGAGAGTATGCCTCAGAAGATGACAACACCGAGTCTGACCAAGAAGATACTGAAGAAGAACATGAAGAAGGACCAGTCCAGGGGAAGCTTTTAGTAGCAAGAAGGATTCTAAGCTTGCAAGACAAGGCTGAGGAGCTATAGCAGAGTGAGAACCTCTTCTACACCCGGTGCTTGGTCCAAGGAAAGGTGTGCTGCCTCATTGTTGATGGAGGTAGTTGTGTGAATGTTGCGAGTGAAACCATGGTCAAGAAGTTGGGATTGAAGGTTCAGAAGCATCCCAAACCTTACCGGCTACAATGACTGAATGAAGAAGTCACCATGAAGGTTTCAAGTCAAGTCCTTGTTCCCTTAGCCATTGGGAGATATGAAGATGAAGTCTTGTGTGATGTGTTGCCTATGGAAGCTGGTCACATACTTCTTGGAAGACCTTGGCAATCTGATCGCCGAGTTATCCATGATGGCTTCACCAACAAGCACTCCTTTGAGTTCAAGGGACACAAGACCACCCTGGTTCCCTTGACACCTAAGGAACTTCAACAAGATCAGATTCAACTCCAAAAGAAGAAGGAGATTGATCTAAAACCGGCTGGAACTAAGCAGCCAAACTTCTATGTTAACATGGGTGATATCAAAAGAACTCTCTACTCAAAACAATCTGCTATCTTACTTGTGTTTAAAGAGGCTCTTTTGAACATAACATATTCTAAACCGGTGTATCCGAGTGAGATGGTTTCTCTTTTGCAGGAGTTTCAAGATGTATTTCCAGAGGACAATCCCATTGGCTTACCACCTTTTAGAGGGATTGACCACCAGATAGACTTTGTTCCGGGACCTACACTTCCAAACCGTCCAGCATACAGAACTAACCCGGTTGAGACCAAGGAGTTGCAAAGACAAGTAGAGGAACTCATGGAGAAGGGCTATATCCGTGAGAGTTTGAGCCCATGTGCTGTACCAGTGCTCTTAGTGCCTAAGAAGGATGGTACATGGCGTATGTGTGTTGATTGTAGATCAATAAATAACATCACAGTGAAGTATCGGCATCCTATCCCTAGACTTGATGATATGCTTGATGAATTGCATGGTTCTTGCATCTTTTCTAAGATAGATTTAAAAAGTGGTTATCATCAGATTAGGATGAAAGAAGGAGATGAATGGAAAACTGCATTCAAAACTAAACATGGATTATATGAGTGGTTAGTTATGCCATTTAAATTAACCAATGCACCTAGTACATTCATGAGGTTAATGAATCATGTTCTTAGATCATTCATAGGCATTTCTATTGTAGTATACTTTGATGACATCTTAGTATATAGCAAGAACTTAGAAGAACATCTAGAACATCTTACGGCTGTCCTGAATGTTTTAAGGAATGAGAAACTTTATGCCAACTTGAAGAAGTACACCTTTTGCACGGATAACTTGGTTTTCCTAGGCTTTGTTGTGAGTGCAGATGGAGTTAAGGTCGATGAGGAGAAGATCGAAGCCATCAAAGACTGGCCGAGTCCAACCACAGTAAGAGAAGTGAGGAGTTTCAATGGGCTTGCTGGGTTCTATAGGCGATTTGTGAGGGACTTTAGCACCATTGCAGCTCCCTTGACTGAAGTGATAAAGAAGGATGTTGGATTCAAGTGGGGAGAAGCACAAGAGAAGGCTTTCCAGAGCCTAAAAGAGAAGCTTACTCAATCACCTCTTCTTATGCTTCCTGATTTTACTAAAACGTTTGAAATAGAATGTGATGCCTCAGGAATTGGAATTGGTGTTGTATTGATGCAGGATAGGAAACCTATAGCCTACTTCAGTGAGAAGCTTGGAGGAGCCACTCTCAACTGTGCAACCTATGACAAAGAGCTCTATGCCTTGGTGAGGGAATTACAAACGTGGCAACATTACTTGTGGCCCAAAGAGTTTTTCATACACATTGATCATGAGTCCCTAAAGTATCTAAAAGGGCAGAGTAAGCTTAGCAAGAGACACACAAGGTGGGTTGAGTTCATTGAGACCTTCCCATACGTGATCAAATATAAACAAGGTAAGGAGAACATAGTTGCTGATGCACTATCTCGGAGGTATGTTCTCTTGACCACTTTAGATGCTAAGTTACTTGGGTTTGAGCAGATAAAAGATATGTATGATACTGACAATGAATTCAAGGAAGCTTATGCTTCTTGTGAGAAGTTTGCTGCAGGGCATTACTTTAGACAAGAAGGCTACTTGTTTTATGACAATAGGTTATGTGTGCCTAACTGCTCTTTGAGAGATCTTTTTGTCAGGGAATCCCATGGGGCAGTTTAAATGGACACTTTGGGATTGCCAAGACCTTAAAAGTTTTGCAGGATCACTTCTATTGGCCGCATATGAAGAGAGATGTGGAGAGAATATGTGGGAGGTGTGCTACTTGCAAGCATGCCAAGTCCCAAGTCCAATCCTAGGGTTTGTATACTCCTTTACCCATTCCACACCATCCCTGGAATGACATTTCCATGGACTTTCTTGTTGGATTGCCTAGGACTAGAACTGGAAAGGACTCAATCTTTGTTGTTGTTGATAGGTTCTCTAAGATGGCACATTTCATAGCATGTCATAAGACTGATGATGCATTGCATGTTGCTAACCTGTTCTTTAAAGAAGTTGTTCGTTTGCATGGCATGCCTAGAACTATAGTTTCTGACAGGGACACTAAGTTTCTTAGTTACCTCTGGAAGACACTTTGGTCTAAGCTAGGCACTAAACTGTTGTTTTCTACTACATGTCATCCACAAACTGATGGACAAACTGAAGTAGTCAATAGAACCTTAGGAACACTCCTGCGTGCATTCATTAGAAAGAACTTAAGAACTTGGGAAGAATACTTACCACACTGTGAATTGGCATACAATCATGCTATGCATTCTGCTTCTAAGTATTCACCTTTTGAGAATGTTTATGGGTTCAATCCCACCTCTCCTTTGGATCTAATGCCTTTACCTGAGTGTGAAAGGATCAGTCTAGATGGCAAGAAGAAAGCGGAGATGGTCCAACGGATCCATGAGAAGGCTAGACAAAACATTGAGCAGAAAACCAAGCTTTATGAGAAGCAAGCCAACAAGGGGAGACGTGTGAGAACCTTTGAAGTAGGTGAACAAGTTTGGTTGCACCTGAGGAAGGATAGGTTCTCCAACGAGAGGAAGTCCAAGCTGATGCCAAGGGTTGATGGACCCTTCGAGATCATCCACAAGATCAATGACAATGCCTACAAACTTGATCTCCAAGGTAAGTATGATGTATCAAATAGCTTCAATGTCACTGACTTGGCTCCTTTTGCAGTAGATGAACCTGATTTGAGGACAAATCCTTTTCAAGATGGAGGGGATGATGTGATCATGGACCGGATCACTAAGGAGAACAAGGAGAGTCTAGATGAGCCACATGAAGCCACATTGCACCAGCAGCCTGGTGATGATGCTCTAGCCATTCCTGAAGGTCCCATGACTCGTTCCAGAGTCAAGAAGCTTAAAGAGAATGTTGTTGGATTACTCACTTCACATCCACAACAAGAAAGTCTTGGACAAGGTCTGATCCGAGATGTCTTGATCACCATTCAAGCCATCTCTACATCAAGCTGAGTTAGTGTCTAGGCAAGACATGGGGTGCGTGCTCTTTTCCTTGCTTTTGGTTTTGTCCCACGAGGTATTCCGATGGAAGGTTTTTAACGAGGCCACAACTTGTCTTCACATCACTTAGGCCCTATCTCGGTCCAAGGCTAAAGAAGTTTACATTTTATTTCATTTTAAAGCTTATGTTAAACTTAAACTATAGTTTCTTTTTTTGCTTATTTCCGAAACCCTAGAGAGCATGTTCTCTGGTTTCTCCTTATTTAAATGGGTCTCTAAACCCTATTGTAATCATCCGTCCTTTAATCAATGAGTTATCTTTCTCCTTGATGGCTCTCTCTCTAAGACAAGTTGTCGAGTTTCTTCTGGTGTGTAGTATCCAGGAACCTAAGGGTGTTTGCTTGGTGTGTTATATCCTAGTTATTCATCTAGGAGTATCAAGAGAACTTATCATCCCTCTTGTGTCACCAATCGATCCACAACCTTGAAGAACTTGAGTCTCTGATTCGTTCTTGCAAGGATCTATCCATTCTCATCAACCAAAGAGCATCCTAGGGACGCATCACGCGTGGACAGGCTGCCAAGGGCTGGAAGGATCAGCATCTTGTCAGAGATGCTGATGCCATTTACTTGGCCAGGAAGCCTCAGTTTGAATTAGGCGTGCCCTTCTCTCGACCACAGCCACACCTTTTCTCCTTTGTTTTATAAAAACCTTTGTAACTCTCTCTATATAAGCAAACCCCGAGTGGATGAATAAATCATACAGTTCTCTCTAAACTTTCGAGTCTCATAATGTTCTTCATAGTCTTTCATAAATATTCTTAGTTCTTAGTTTAAATCGAGTCTTTCTTTCATCAAATCTGTTTCTAGTCTTGTTCTGGTTATTTATTCATCTAAGATCTTAAAAGATCTTATGGTATCAGAGCCAGGTTCATCAAGATCTGGGTTCGTGTTCATCAAGTTGAAGAAGATCAAGGTTGAAACTTTTTGAAGATCCAAGGCTGTTCTTTGAAGATCCGGGTAGAAGACTGAAGTTTGAAGCTTGTGTGCGGCAAAAGCTTGAGTCTTTCTCGTTCCTACCTTCAAAGACTCAACCTTTCCTCTCATTTCTGGGTTCATCCGTGTTCTAAGGTACAGATCCACTCGTTTCCAAACTTTTGAAGTCAAGCTGGTTGTACATGGATAGTGTTAGCATGAAAGTTCCGGTTACTCTCAAGGGGAGTAACTATCTGTTGTGGTCTCGTTTGGTGAAGACTGCTGTGGGAAGTAAGGGCTTATGGGGTCATATCACATCCAATGAAACTCCTAAGCTCATTACTCAAGAAGGTGAAGCTGCAACCGCCACAAGTGCCACAAGTGAAGTGGAGAAATGGCAGCAAGAAGACATGATGGTGATGACACTTCTTCAAGTCTCTCTTGAGACTCCTATCATGGAAGCTTATAGCTACTGTGAAACCGCAAAGGATCTATGGGATAGTGAAACCTCAAAGGATCTATGGGATACCTTGAAGAAGGTGTTTGGAAACATCTCAAACTTGAGACCGATGTTTGAGGTGAAGAGAGCAATCAACGGGTTGCTACAACAAGATATGGAGTTCACTAAGCATCTTGGGAGGTTCCGAGCACTCTTGTCTGAGCTGGAGATGCTGAGGCCAAGCACGGTTGATGCTGATGAGTGGAATGAAAGGCGTGAGCAAGACAAGGTCTATGGACTCTTGCTCACTCTAAACCCAGCCTACAACAGCCTCATCAAGCATATCCTGAGAGCTGAGAAGCTTCCATCTCTAGAAGATGTGTGTGCTCAGATACAAAAGGAGCAAGGTTCTATTGGGCTGTTTTGATGCGCCCCTAGGATGCTCTTTGGTTGATGGGGATGGATAGTTCCTTGCAAGAACGAATCAGAGACTCAAGTTCTTCAAGGTTTGTGGATTGAATGGTGACACAAGAGGGATGATAAGGTCTCTTGATACTCCTAGATGAATAACTCGGATATAACACACCAAGCAAACACCCTTAGGTTCCTGGATACTACACACCAGAAGAAACTCGAAAACTTGTCTTAGAGAGAGAGCTGTCAAGGAGAAAGATAACTCGTTGATTAAAAGATGGATGGTTACAATAGGGTTTAGAGACCCGTTTAAATAAGGAGAAACCAGAGAACATGCTCTCTAGGGTTTCAGAAATAAGTAAAAAGGAAACTATAGTTTAAGTTTAACATAAGCTTTTAAATGAAATAAAAATGTAAACTTCTTTAGCCTTGGACTGAGATAGGGCTTAAGTGATGTGAAGACAAGTTGTGGCCTCGTTACAAACCTTCCTCCGGAAAACCTCGTGGGACAAAACCAAAAGCAAGGAAAAGAGCACGCACCCCATGTCTTGCCTAGACACTAACTCAGCTTGATGTAGAGATGGCTTGAATGGTGATCAAGACATCTCGGATCAGACCTTTTCCAAGACTTTCTTGTTCTGGATGTGAAGTGAGTAATCCAACAACATTCTCTTTAAGCTTCTTGACTCTTGAACGAGTCATGGGACCTTCAAGAATGGCTAGAGCATCATCACCAAGCTGCTGGGGCAATGTGGCTTCATGTGGCTCATCTAGACTCTCCTTGTTCTCCTTAGTGATCCGGTTCATGATCACATCATCCCCTCCCTCTTGAAAAGGATTTGTCCTCAAATCAGGTTCATCTACAGAAAAAGGAGCCAAGCCAGTGACATTGAAGCTATTAGATACATCATACTTACCTTGGAGATCAAGTTTGTAGGCATTGTCATTGATCTTGTAGATGATCTCGAAGGGTCCATCAACCCTTGGCATCAGCTTGGACTTCCTCTCGTTGGAGAACCTATCCTTCCTCAGGTGCAACCAAACTTGTTCACCTACTTCAAAGGTTCTCACACGTCTCCCCTTGTTGGCTTGCTTCACATAAAGCTTGGTTTTCTGCTCAATGTTTTGTCTAGCCTTCTCATGGATCCGTTGGACCATCTCTGCTTTCTTCTTGCCATCTAGACTGATCCTTTCACACTCAGGTAAAGGCATTAGATCCAAAGGAGAGGTGGGATTGAACCCATAAACAATCTCAAAAGGTGAATACTTAGAGGCAGAATGCATAGCATGATTGTATGCAAATTCACAGTGTGGTAAGTATTCTTCCCAAGTTCTTAAGTTCTTTCTAATGAATGCACGCAGGAGTGTTCCTAAGGTTCTATTGACTACTTCAGTTTGTCCATCAGTTTGTGGATGACATGTAGTAGAAAACAACAGTTTAGTTCCTAGATTAGACCAAAGTGTCTTCCAGAAGTAACTAAGAAACTTAGTGTCCCTATCAGAAACTATAGTTCTAGGCATGCCATATAGTTCTAGGCATGCCATGCAAACGAACAACTTCTTTACAGAACAGGTTAGCAACATGCAATGCATCATCAGTCTTATGACATGCTATGAAATGTGCCATCTTAGAGAACCTATCAACAACAACAAAGATTGAGTCCTTTCCAGTTCTAGTCCTAGGTAATCCAACAAGAAAGTCCATGGAAATGTCATTCCAGGGATGGTGTGGAATGGGTAAAGGAGTATACAAACCCTGGGATTGGACTTGGGACTTGGCATGCTTGCAAGTAGCACACCTCCCACAGATTCTCTCCACATCTCTCTTCATATGCGGCCAATAGAAGTGATCCTGCAAAACTTTTAAGGTCTTGGCAATCCCAAAGTGTCCCATTAAACTGCCCCCATGGGATTCCCTGACAAAAAGATCTCTCAAAGAGCAGTTAGGCACACATAACTTATTGTCATAAAACAAGTAGCCTTCTTGTCTAAAGTAATGCCCTGCAGCAAACTTCTCACAAGAAGCATAAGCTTCCTTGAAATCATTGTCAGTATCATACATATCTTTTATCTGCTCAAACGCAAGTAACTTAGCATCTAAAAAGGTCAAGAGAACATACCTTTGAGATAGTGCATCAGCAACTATGTTCTCCTTACCTTGTTTATATTTGATCACGTATGGGAAGGTCTCAATGAACTCAACCCACCTTGCGTGTCTCTTGCTAAGCTTACTCTGCCCTTTTAGATACTTTAGGGACTCATGATCAGTGTGTATGACAAACTCTTTGGGCCACAAGTAATGTTGCCACGTTTGTAATGCCCTCACCAAGGCATAGAGCTCTTTGTCATATGTTGCATAGCTGAGAGTGGCTCCTCCAAGCTTCTCACTGAAGCAGGCTATAGGTTTCCTATCCTTCACCAATACAGCACCAATTCCAATTCCTGAGGCATAACATTCTATTTCAAATGTTTAAGTAAAATCAGGAAGCATAAGAAGAGGTGATTGAGTAAGCTTCTCTTTTAGGCTCTGGAAAGCCTTCTCTTGTGCTTCTCCCCACTTGAATCCAACATCCTTCTTTATCACTTCAGTCAAGGGAGCTGCAATGGTGCTAAAGTCTCTCACAAATTGCCTATAGAACCCAGCAAGCCCATGGAAACTCCTCACTTCTCCAATTGTGGTTGGACTCGGCCAGTCTTTGATGGCGTTGATCTTCTCCTCATCGACCTTAACTCCATCTGCACTCACAACAAAACCTAGGAAAACCAAGTTATCCGTGCAAAAGGTGCACTTCTTCAAGTTGGAATAAAGCTTCTTATTCCTTAAAACATTCAAGACAGTCCTAAGATGTTCTAGATGTTCTTCTAAGTTCTTGCTATATACTAAGATGTCATCAAAGTATACTACAACAGAAATGCCTATGAATGATCTAAGAACATGATTCATTAACCTCATCAATGTACTAGGTGCATTGGTTAATCCAAATGGCATAACTAACCACTCATATAATCCATGTTTAGTTTTGAATGCAGTTTTCCATTCATCTCCTTCTTTCATCCTAATCTGATGATAACCACTTTTCAAATCTATCTTAGAAAAGATTCAAGAACCATGCAATTCATCAAGCATATCATCAAGTTAGGGATAGGATGGCGATACTTCACTGTGATGTTATTGATTGATCTACAATCAACACACATACGCCATGTACCATCCTTCTTAGGCACTGGGAGCACTGGTACAACACAGGGGCTCAAACTCTCTCGGATATAGCCCTTCTCCATGAGTTCCTCTACTTGTCTTTGCAACTCCTTGGTCTCAACCGGGTCGGTTCTGTATGCTGGACGGTTTAGAAGTGTAGATCCTGGAAAAAAGTCTATCTGGTGCTCAATCCCTCTCAAAGGTGGTAAACCAATGGGATTGTCCTCTGGAAATACATCTTGAAACTCCTGCAAAAGAGAAACCATCTCACTCGGATACACCGGTGTAGAATCTGTTAAGTTCAAAAGAGCTTCTTTAAACACCAGATAACTAACCACTCATATAATCCATGTTTAGTTTTGAATGCAGTTTTCCATTCATCTCCTTCTTTCATCCTAATCTGATGATAACCACTTTTTAAATCTATCTTAGAAAAGATTCAAGAACCATGCAATTCATCAAGCATATCATCAAGTTAGGGATAGGATGGCGATACTTCACTGTGATGTTATTGATTGATCTACAATCAACACACATACGCCATGTACCATCCTTCTTAGGCACTTGGAGCACTGGTACAACACAGGGGCTCAAACTCTCTCGGATATAGCCCTTCTCCATGAGTTCCTCTATTTGTCTTTGCAACTCCTTGGTCTCAACCGGGTTGGTTCTGTATGCTGGACGGTTTGGAAGTGTAGATCCTGGAAAAAAGTCTATCTGGTTCTCAATCCCTCTCAAAGGTGGTAAACCAATGGGATTGTCCTCTGGAAATACATCTTGAAACTCCTGCAAAAGAGAAACCATCTCACTCGGATACTCCGGTTTAGAATCTGTTAAGTTCAAAAGAGCTTCTTTAAACACAAGTAAGATAGCAGATTGTTTAGAGTAGAGAGTTC
Organism: Moricandia arvensis; assembly: GCA_905132765.1. Classification (NCBI taxonomy): domain Eukaryota; kingdom Viridiplantae; phylum Streptophyta; class Magnoliopsida; order Brassicales; family Brassicaceae; genus Moricandia; species Moricandia arvensis. Next base: position 41,897 of record CAJHQP010003444.1, read on the forward strand.
TTTTGATATCACCCATGTTAGCATAGAAGTTTGGCTGCTTAGTTCCAGCCGGTTTTAAATCAATCTCCTTCTTCTTTTGGAGTTGAATCTGATCTTGTTGAACTTCCTTAGGTGTCAAGGGAACCAGAGTGGTCTTGCGTCCCTTGAACTCAAAGGAGTGCTTGTTGGTGAAGCCATCATGGATAACTCGGCGATCAGATTGCCAAGGTCTTGCAAGAAGTATGTGTCCAGCTTCCATAGGCAACACATCACACAAGACTTCATCTTCATATCTCCCAATGGCTAAGGGAATGAGGACTTGACTTGAAACCTTCATGGTGCCTTCTTCATTCAGCCATTGTTGCCGGTAAGGTTTAGGATGCTTCTGAATCTTCAATCCCAACTTCTTGACCATGGTTTCACTCGCAGCAATCACACAACTGCCTCAATCAACAATGAGGCTGCACACTTTTCCTTGGACCAAGCACCGGGTGTAGAATAGATTATCACGTTGCTCTAGCTCCTCAGCCTTGTTTTGCAAGCTTAGAAGCCTTCTAGCTACTAAAAGCTTCCCCTGGACTGGTCCTTCTTCATGTTCCTCTTCACTCTCTTCTTGGTCAGAGTCAGTGTTGTCATCTTCTGAGGCATACTCTCCATTTTCCAGCAAGATCATTACTCTCTTGTTGGTACATTCATTGGCATAATGACCTCTTCCTTGGCACTTTAAACACTTGACATCATGAGCTCTGGAACTAGAAGCTTCAACCTTGCCTTTGCCCTTGTCAAGAGCACTGCTTGGCTTGGTTTCTTCTCTCGGATAGGACTTGTTGTCCTTCTGGAATGGTTTAGACTCCTTAGGGTAAGGTGACTTCTCTTCCTGGGTGTTGAGTAACCGGTTAGAGCCATAGTTGTTTCGTGAATGTCCCTTCCTCTTGAGCTGCTGCTCCACAAGAATAGCCTTGTGTAGCATCTCTTCAAGCTCCACATAATGTTGCATCTCAACATTGTCTTGTATCTCTCGGTTTAACCCACACAGGAACCTTGACATGGTTGCTTCTCTATCTTCTGATATGCTAGCTCTTAGCATGAGCAACTCCATCTCTTGGTAATACTCCTCCACTGATCTTGAACCTTGGGTAAGTTTCCTGAGCCGGTGGTGCAAGTCTCTGTGGTAATGACTCGGAACAAACCTCTTGCGCATGAAAGACTTCATCTCTGTCCAAGTCTCTACTGGTTCTTCTCCATTCCTCCTATGAGTTGTGATGTACTGATCCCACCAGCTTAGAGCATAGTCATAGAACTCAGTGGCAGCAATCTGAATCTTCTTGTGGTTGGTGTACTGCTTACACTGAAATACTAACTCAATCTTCTTCTCCCACTCAAGGTAGGCATCCGGATCAGCTTTGCCATGGAATGGGGGTATCTTGATCTTCAAACCAGCAAGCTCATCTCCCTGGTTCATCCTACTTTCTTGGACACGCCTATGTCTTCTTTGGCTTTGTCTTGAGGATGAACTGAGGTGTTCATACTCATTGTCAGTGTCCTCATAACCAGCAGGCTCTTGGCGAGTTGCATGAGGTCTATCTTCTCTCCTAGTCTCTCGGTTTGGAAATTGACTAGTAGCTCTCCTGATGTCTTCTCTGAGCTCTCTCCGGATGTCATTGAGGTTGGTCCTCATCATCTCATTCATGGTTGCTACCATGTTCTGATTGAGTTGAGCGACATAGCCTCCATGAGAAGCTTGTTCTTCCTGACGAGTGCAGCTTCTTCTTCAGACTCGGATCCCATGCTTCCTGTACATAGGTAAACAATATAACCAGTAAAAAGTTTCTAGGTAACAAGACAAGCAAAAAGGAAAAAGGATAATACAAACTAAAGCTTCTTCTGCAAGACAAAAAGTAAAAAGGATAATCGGCTACAAGCAAAAAGGAGATTAGGGTTTGCCGATTAAAGTAAAAAGGAAATTCTTCAAATCTTGTCTAAACTTTTCTAAGCTTGTCTAGCATCCTAAACAACCTTAATCTACTCGTGGTCAAGGTGATTAACAAGATTAACAGATGAAACAAAGTGATATAAGAAGCAAACAAAGTGATACAAGCAAAAAGGAAATTCTTCTAAAACCATGTCTAATGCTTTATCAATTTCGAGCAGCCTAAACAACTAGTTATACTGCTTAATCAAGCTGATAGAAATGAAACACGGATGAAACAAAAATAACAAGAGAGAGAACGAGTACTTGCCAACCAAACCTGGCTCTGATACCACTTGATGCGCCCCTAGGATGCTCTTTGGTTGATGGGGATGGATAGTTCCTTGCAAGAACGAATCAGAGACTCAAGTTCTTCAAGGTTTGTGGATTGAATGGTGACACAAGAGGGGTGATAAGGTCTCTTGATACTCCTAGATGAATAACTCGGATATAACACACCAAGCAAACACCCTTAGGTTCCTGGATACTACACACCAGAAGAAACTCGACAACTTGTCTTAGATAGAGAGACATCAAGGAGAAAGATAACTCGTTGATTAAAAGATGGATGGTTACAATAGGGTTTAGAGACCCGTTTAAACAAGGAGAAACCAGAGAACATGCTCTCTAGGGTTTCGGAAAAAGTAAAAAGGAAACTATAGTATAAGTTTAACATAAGCTTTTAAATGAAATAAAAATGTAAACTTCTTTAGCCTTGGACAGAGATAGGGCCTAAGTGATGTGAACACAAGTTGTGGCCTCGTTAAAAACCTTCCTCCGGAAAACCTCGTGGGACAAAACCAAAAGCAAGGAAAAGAGCACGCACCCCATGTCTTGCCTAGACACTAACTCAACTTGATGTAGAGATGGCTTGAATGGTGATCAAGACATCTCGGATCAGACCTTGTCCAAGACTTTCTTGTTGTGGATGTGAAGTGAGTAATCCAACAACATTCTCTTTAAGCTTCTTGACTCTGTAACGAGTCATGGGACCTTCAAGATTTGCTAGAGCATCATCACCAAGCTGCTGGTGCAATGTAGCTTCATGTGGCTCATCTAGACTCTCCTTGTTCTCCTTAGTGATCTGGTCCATGATCACATCATGTTTGGAGGTAAGGGAGAGCTTACCTTGGCTAACCAAGCTGTGCAAACTGATCAAGGTGAACCGGCAATGGCAAACAAGGCAGCTTTCAACAAGTATGAAGACCGGAGGTTCAATGGCAACTATGATCACTGCAAGAAGCATGGACACAAGAAGAGTCAGTGCTGGATCCTACACCCACATCTCAAGCTGGCCAAGTTTATGAAGGAGAGGGAAGCAAGAGCTCACATCTCAGAGGGTTCAAATGGCGCTGGCTCAAGCAAGACAACTGATGGTGATAAGAAGGAGGAGAGTGAATGAAAGTCTCTTGTGGCTTATACAGGAAGCACCAGCAGGAACAATGATCAAGACTACATCCGGAGGTCTGACATTGAAGCTCTCATCAAAATGCTCAAGGAGAATGGTAACACCTTTGGTAACCTTAATGGGTATTCTCTTGGTGCTTCAATGGTTGCTAGTAAGCTAGGAAATGTGAATGAGCCTAGGACTGATAAAACTGGTAGGACAATAGAGAATGAAATGAACCGCAAAGCCTTAATTGCTCTAGTCCTAAAGGTAGTTGTCACATTTCTAATAGCTCATCTAAACCATTGATAGTTGACTCAGGAGCTTCTCATCACATGATAAGTGACACCAATCTGATCAAAGACATTGAACCAGCTAATGGTCATGTCATGATTGCAAATGGTGAGAAGATTCCTATTAGAGGAATAGGAAATCTAAAACTGTTTAGTAAGACCTCAAGAGCTTTCTATATGCCTGAATTTACTTCAAACTTGTTATCTGTTAAGAAGTGCACAAATGATTAAAATTGTAAGGTTATATTCAGTCCTAATGAAGTCGAATTTCAGGATATTGAGAGCCAAAAGATGATTGGAAAAAGAGTTACCAAGGGCGAGTTATATATGCTTGAAGAGCTTGATCCTGTTTCTGATTTTAGTTGTTCCTTCAATACTGTTTCTTCTGCTTTAAATAAGAATGCTTTGTGGCATGCTAGACTAGGACATCCTCATGTTAGAGCTTTGAACTTGATGTTACCAGGTGTTGTTTTTTAAAATAATGAGTGTGAAGCTTGCATTTTAGGCAAGCATTGTAAGACTGTCTTTCCAAGATCATCTACTGTTTATGAGAAGTGTTTTGATTTAATTCACTCTGATGTTTGGACTGCTCCTTGCATATCTAGGGATAATCATATGTACTTTGTGACATTCATTGATGAAAAATCTAAATACACCTGGTTAACACTCATTCCTTCAAAAGATAGGGTCCTTGATGCATTTAAAAACTTTCAATCCTATGTGACTAACCATTATCATGCCAAGTTTAAAATTTTTAGATCAGATAATGGAGGAGAGTACACAAGCCATGCATTCAAGGACCACTTAGCTCGACATGGGATCCTTCACCAGACCAGTTGCCCTTACACTCCTCAGCAAAATGGAGTTGCTGAGAGAAAGAATCGCCATCTCATGGAGGTAGCAAGGTCCTTAATGTTTCAAGCCAATGTTCCTAAGAGGTTTTGGAGTGATGTTGTGGCTACTGCTTGCTATCTCATCAACCGCACACCTACAAAGGTTCTGAATGATCAAGCCCCCTTTGAGGTTCTAAACAAGTACAAACCATCAGTGGACTATCTACGGGTCTTTGATGCCTCAGTTATGTACTGATTCCTAGAGAGATGAGAAACAAGTTAGAAGTCAAGAGTACAAAGGCAATGTTTATAGGCTACTCCACAACTCAGAAGGGATACAAGTGTTATGATCCGGTGGCAGGAAGAGTTCTGGTGTCTAGGGATGTAAAGTACATAGAAGAAAGGGGATACTATGAGGAGAAGAATCAAGACGAGTTGAAGGACCTTACCTCAGATAAGGCAGAAACTCTAAGGATTATCTTGGAAGGTCTTGGCATTGGAGTGAACAAGAACCCGGGTGGAAATGGTCCAGCAGGGCCAACTGAATCAAATCAGTCTCCCCACCTTGGTCATGAGGGGGGGAAACACTGAAGATCAGGAAGGTGGAAGCTCTGACAGCAGTGGAGAGTTTGATTCAGGTCAAGAGGAGTTTGATGATTCTCCAGAGGAAGATAGAAGTTCAGTGTCTCATGATCAAGGTGGAGATACTCAAGAAGGTCAGAGAAGCCCAAGCCCTGAGCATCAAGAGGAGGAAGAACCTGTTAAACTGAATAAGAGATGGAGTTATGATCTATTAGGAAGGCTGGAAAAGACTTATGGAATGGAGAGGAAGAAGTTTGGAGGTGTCCGTACAAGGCCGTACAAGTGGTCCGTACAAGGCCATACAAGTGGTCCGTACAAATGGATGAAGAAGTTACCTTGGACGAGAAAAGTTACCCGGGTAAGAGTAACTCGACCTAGAGTTACTCTTACTAGTTGCCAAGCGGATCAAGCTTGACTGAGGCGCGCGTTTGACAGGCTGGCTCGTGCTGGAAGAGCATCTGGTCAAGATGCCAAAGGAATCTCGCGTGTGAAGCACTCCAGCCACAAGTTTGAATTAGGCGCGCCTAAGACCGGTTGACTCCACATGCTTGGCGAGAAAGCTTATCCTAAACCTTATCTTTTACCCATTGTAAACCCTTGTTTCCTCTCCTATATATTTGTAACTCCTCTCATTAATCAATCAAGTAATATTTTCGAGTCTCTCTTATTCTCTCTAGTGTTCTTGGTGTTCTTCATAACGAAATGGTTTCTTAACCAAGTCTCAAGCTTTTAGTCTCCAAATATCTTCTAGTCTCTCTCAAACTCTATTCTATCCGTTTATTATTTGTTTCTACTCAATCTTTCATGGTATCAGAGCCTTGTTCTCGTAAATCTGTGTTTTGATTTCATCTCTCACAAAGAACACTCAAGAACACCTTTTTCATTCCGCAAAGCTTCAAGATGGAAAGTAACAAAACAAACGTGATTCCAGTGATACTTAAGGGGGAAACTATCTCCTATGGTCTCGTGTGGTGAAGACAGCAGTGGGGAGTAAGGGTTTGTGGAACCACATCCTTGAGGGTGAGGTTCCAAAGCTCTTTACTCGTGAAGGCGACAAGGAGATTGTCGTGTGTGATGAAGTGAAGTGGATCCAGGAAGACAACACGGTGATGTATATCCTTCAAAGCTCTCTAGATCCGTCTATCCTAGAGGCATACAGCTACTGTGAGAAGGCAAAGGACCTGTGGGACACTCTTCAGAAGGTTGTATGGTAACATCTCAAACCTTACTCGAGTGTTTGAGATCAAGCGAGCCATCAACAGTCTAGCTCAAGAAGACATGGAGTTCACAAAGCACCTTGGAAAGTTTAGATTTTTGTGGTCTGAACTTGAGATGTTGAGGCCAAGCACAACCGATCCAGCTGAGCTTAATGAGAGAAGGGAGCAAGATAAAGTCTTTGGCTTGCTCTTGACTCTTAACTCTAGCTACAATGACCTGGTGAAACACATCTTGCGAGCAGAGAAGCTACCCACCTTGGAGGAAGTCTGCGCACAGATTCAAAAGGAGCAACGATCGTTGGGCCTATTTGGAGGAAAGGGGGAGCTTACCTTAGCTAACCAAGCTCAGGTACCTCAAGACAACAAGGTGAATCGCTTTGAAGAAAGAAGGTTCAATGGCAACTGTGACCATTGTAAGAGACAAGGTCACAAGAAGCATCAGTGCTGGATCCTCCATCCTCACCTCAAGCCAGCCAAGTTCATGAAGGACAGAGATGCAAGAGCGAATGTGAGCTATGGAGGGAGTGATCAGCAAGGAGGGGTGGAGCCGGGCCATCCACTCGGGCACAGGAGACTGAAGGTGGTGAGAACAAAGCTCTGGTGACCTACACGGCTCAAACCAACCGCCCAAACGAGCATGAGTTCTTCCGCCGATCAGAGATAGATGCTCTCATCAAGATGCTCAAGGACAATGGTAACATTTTTGGTAACCTCAAGGGTTTCTTTTGGTGCATCTAAGATTGCTAGTACTCATGATAACACTGATACTTATAGTCACTCTAAGAATGCTGGTTTATCTCATAGTGCTTGTAACATGTCTAAACCTTTGATAGTTGATTCAGGTGCATCTCATCATATGATTAGTGACACTAGTCTGATTAGAGATATTGAGCCTGCGCATGGACATGTTATGATAGCTAATGGTTATAGAATTCCAATAAGGGGTATAGGCAAGCTTAAACTGTTTGATAAAGAATCTAGATGTTTTTACATGCCTAAGTTTACTTCAAACTTGTTATCAGTTAAGAAATGTACTAATGACTTGCAATGCAATGTGATCTTTAGCCCTAATGATGTGAAGTTTCAGGATATTGAGAGCAGTCGGTTGATTGGGAAAGGAGTTACAAAAGGAGACCTTTACTTGCTTGAGAAGCTTACTTCTTTACCTGATCATAGTTGTTCCTTTACTTCTGTTTCTGCTTCCGAGTTGAATAAGAATGCTTTGTGGCATGCTAGACTAGGATATCCTCATGTTAGAGCTTTAAGCTTAATGGTTCCAGGTGTTATGTTTGAGAATAATGATTGTGAAGCTTGTATCTTAGGCAAGCATTGTAAAACTGTGTTTCGAAAGTCCTCAACCATCTATGATCATTGCTTTGATTTAATACCCTCGGATGTTTGGACTGCACCTTGCTTATCTAGGGAGAACCATAAGTACTTTGTCACATTCATAGATGAGAAGTCTAAATACACCTGGATAACCTTGATTCCATCTAAGGATAGAGTGCTTGATGCATTTAGAAATTTTCAAGCATATGTGACTAACCATTTCAATGCTAAGCTGAAATTTTTTATATCAGATAATGGTGGGGAGTATACCAGTCAAGCCTTCAAGTAACATCTATCCAAGCATGGTATTCTTCACCAAACGAGCTGTCCTTACACCCCACAACAGAATGGAGTTGCTGAAAGGAAGAACCGGCACCTTATGGAAGTTGCTAGGTCCATGATGTTCCAAGCTAATGTGCCAAAGAGGTTTTGGAGTGATGTTGTGGCTACTGCTTGCTATCTGATCAACCGAACCCCAACTAAGGTTCTTGAAGATCAATCACCCTTTGAGGTATTGAACAAGCATAGACCAGCCTTAGATCATATCAGGGTATTTGGTTGTCTCTGTTTTGTTCATAAATCGGGGGAGCTAAGGAACAAGTTGGAGGCCAAGAGCACAAAGGGGATGTTTATTGGTTATTCATCAACTCAGAAAGGGTACAAGTGTTATGATCCAGCAACCAGAAGGGTAGTGGTGTCTAGAGATGTGAAGTTCGTGGAAGAACGAGGGTTCTATGAGGAGAAGAAACAAGAAGAACTCAAGGATTTGGCTTCTGACAAGGCAGCCAACTTGAGGATAATATTGGAGAATCTTGGGATTAACTTATCTCAGGATCCGAGGAGTGGAGGAGGACACCAACAAGAAGGTCTTCCCACGGCTAATGGACAAGAACCCCACCTTGATCATGAGGGGGGGAAATGAACCAGAGGAGTAGTATGATGAAGAATCAGGTTCCACACATGATCAAGGTGTGGATCAAGGTGATGAAGAAGCTGGAGATGGAAACCATGAAGAGGAAGAGGTCGAGGAGGCTCAAGAAGAAGCAGCTCAAGAAGTTCAACCTTTGAGAAGAAGTACAAGGGTGAGAAACCCTCCATCCAACTGGATCAACAACCGGGTATACTATAATGCTCAAGCAGTTGCTCATCCTGCCCAAGCTGTTTGCAATCTAACCCATTACCCGGAAGAGCACAAAGCCTTTATGATCAGTTTTGATGAGAGTTAGTTACCAAGATCCTATGAAGAGGCTATGCAAGACAAAGAGTGGAAGGAATCAGTTGGAGCTGAAGCAGACGCAATGATTAAAAATGATACTTGGTTTGAGAGTAAACTACCAAAAGGGAAGAAGGCTGTGACCAGCAGATGGATCTTTACAATCAAGTATCTTCCAAATGGAAAGGTTGAAAGGAAGAAGACAAGACTGGTCGCAACAGGTTTCACTCAAACATATGGAGAAGACTACATTGATACCTTTGCTCCAGTTGCCAAGCTTCATACTATCCGGATAGTTCTCTCCATTGCTGTGAACTTAGAATGGTGTCTTTGGCAAATGGATGTGAAGAATGCCTTCCTTCAAGGAGAACTTGAAGATGAGGTGTACATGCTTCCCCCTCCTGGTCTTGAGCACTTGGTTAAAGATGGAAACGTTCTGAGGTTGAAAAAGGCCATATATGGTCTAAAGCAATCTCCTAGAGCATGGTACACCAAGTTAAGCACAACTCTCAATGGGAAGGGTTTCAAGAAGACTGAACTCGACCACACTCTCTTCACCATGACCACTTCCTCAGAAATGGTAGTCCTTCTTGTGTATGTTGAAGATATCATCATCACAGGAAGTGACAAGGTTGGGATTCAATCAACCAAGGACTTTCTAAAGTCGGTTTTGAGATTAAAGACTTGGGAGAAATGAAATACTTCCTTGGGATTGAGATATGTAGATCCAAGGAAGGTTTATTCCTTTCTCAAAGAAAATATACACTTGATCTTTTGAAAGATGCAGGTAGACTTGTAGGGAAGAGTGTCAAGACTCCATTAGAAGATGGGTATAACATTCCACGTGAGGGGGAGATTGAAGACAGTCAACCGTTTGAAGATGCCAAGCTTTACAGAAAGCTTGTTGGTAAGTTAATCTACTTGACCATTACACGTCCTGATATATGTTTTGCTGTGAACCAGGTGAGTCAACACATGAAAGGACCAAAGAAACATCATTGGAACATGGTTAACCAGATTCTGATGTACCTGAATGGCTCACCTGATCAAGGAGTGTGGATGGGATGCAACAGAAGCACTGAGGTGGTAGGATACTGTGATGCGGATTGGGCAGGAGATCGAGCAGATAGGAAGTCTACAACAGGCTATTGCACTTTCATTGGTGGGAACTTGGTTACTTGGAAGAGCAAGAAGCAGAAAGTGGTATCCTGCTCGAGTGCTAAGGCTGAGTATAGGGCCATGTTGAAACTGACTAATGAGTTAGTCTGGATCAAGGGAATACTAAAGCACTTGGAGATTGATCAAGCCACACCAATGACAATGCATTGTGACAATCAAGCCGCAATCCACATTGCATCCAACTCGGTGTTTCATGAGAGAACCAAGCACATTGAAGTCGACTGCCACAAGGTAAGACAGATGATAGTACAAGGAGTGATCTTACCTTGCTATACACGGAGTGAAGACCAGTTGGCTGATGTGGTTACTAAGGCTCCGAGACAGAAGACACTTGAGTCCATCCATCAGAGGTTGGGACTCATTGATCTCACTAGGTGAAACTAATCCCCTGTCATGAGGTCTTTAATCTTTTCCTTGCTAAGGTTTTATCCCTAAGGAGGGTTTTCTTTGGCAAGGTTTTTAATGAGGAAGATCTCATGACATTCCAAGCTTGACTTGTTCCACATGGTCAAGCTTGAGGGGGAGTGTTAAACCAAATAAGAGATGGAGTTATGATCTATTAGGAGGGCTGCAAAAGACTTATGAAATGGAGAGGAAGAAGTTTGGAGGTGTCCGTACAAGGCCGTACATATGGTCCGTACAAGGCCGTACAAGTGGCCCGTACAAGGCCGTACAAGTGGTCCGTACAAATGGGTGAAGAAATTACCTTGGACGAGAAACGTTACCCGGGTAAGAGTAACTCGACCGAGAGTTACTCTTACTAGTTACCAAGCGGATCAAACTTGACTGAGGTGCGCGTTTGACAGGCTGGCTCGTGCTGGAAAACAATCTGGTCAAGATGCCAAAGGAATCTCGCGTGTGAAGCACTCCAGCCACAAGTTTGAATTAGGCGCGCCTAAGACCGGTTGACTCCACATGCTTGGCGAGAAAGCTTATCCTAAACCTTATATTCTACCCGTTGTAAACCCTTGTTTCCTCTCCTATATATTTGTAACTCCTCTCATTAATCAATCAAGCAATATTTTCGAGTCTCTCTTATTCTCTCTAGTGTTCTTGGTGTAATTCATATCGAAATGGTTTCTTAACCAAGTCTCAAGCTTTTAGTCTCCAAATCTCTTCTATTCTCTCTCAAACTCTATTCTATCCGTTTATTCTCTGTTTCTACTCAATCTTTCAGAACCTGAAGAAAGGGAAGTAGAACAGCAACAACAGTTGAGGAGAAGCTCGAGGATAAGAAGACCACCATCTGATTGGGTCAACACTAGGGTATACTATAATGCCCAAGCTGTTGCGCACCCATCTCAAGTGGTCTGCTCATTTACTCAGTATCCAGAAGAGCATTGTTCCTTCATGGTCAGCCTAGATGAGAGCTACATACCAAGATCCTATGAGGAAGCAGTTAAAGATAAGGAATGGAAGGAGTCAGTTGGTGGTGAGGCAAGTGCAATGATCAAAAATGACACCTGGTATGAAAGTGAATTGCCAAAAGGGAAGAAGGCAGTGACCAGTAGATGGATCTTTACTAAAAAATACTTGGCAAATGGAAAGATTGATAGAAAGAAAACCAGGTTGGTTGCAAGGGGCTTCACTCAAACCTATGGAGAAGATTCTGTGGATACCTTTGCACCAGTTGCAAAGCTTCACACTATTAGGATCATCCTATCTCTTGCGGTTAATCTTGAGTGGGGTCTATGCCAAATTGATGTGAAGAATGCTTTTCATCAAGGAGAACTTGAAGATGAGGTCTATATGCACCCTCCACCAGGTCTGGAATACTTAGTGAAGAAAGGAAATGTTCTCCGGCTCAAGAAGGCAATCTATGGTCTTAAACAATCTCCTAAAGCATGGTACAACAAGCTGAGCACCAATCTCAATTGCAAAGGGTTCAAGAAATCTGAACTGGATATACCTTGTTCACTCTCCCGACCACATCAGGTATAGTTTTCCTTCTTGTGTATGTTGATGATATCATCATCACAGGAAGTGACAAGGCAGGTATCCAATCCACTAAAGACTTCCTTAAATCTGTGTTTGAAATTAAAGACTTGGGAGAGCTGAAATACTTTCTTGGTATTGAGATATGTAGATCCAAGGAAGGTTTGTTTCTGTCCCAAAGAAAGTATACACTTGATCTCTTGAAATATTCAGGGAAACATGGAGGGAAGACAGCAAAGATGCCACTAGAGGATGGGTACAAGGTTCCTCGTGAGGGGGAGATTGAAGACAACCGGCCATTCCATGATCCTAAGCTTTATAGAAAGCTTGTTGGTAAGTTGATCTATCTTACCATGACCCGACCTGATATATGTTTTGCTGTGAATCAGGTGAGTCAACACATGCAAGTCCCAAAGGAACACCATTGGCACATGGTTGAGAGGATCCTGATGTATCTAAATGGATCACCAAACCTTGGAGTATGGATGGGATGCAATAAGAGCACAGAAGTGGTGGGCTATTGTGATGCGGATTGGGCAGGAGATAGGCTGGACAGGAAGTCAACCACTGGATATTGTACCTTCATAGGTGGGAATCTAGTTACCTGGAAGAGCAAGAAGCAAAAGGTGGTCTCTTGTTCCAGAGCTGAAGCTGAGTATAGGGCAATGTTGAAGCTTACAAACGAGCTGGTGTGGATCAAAGGCATCTTGAAGCATGTGGAGGTTGATCAGTCTACACCAATGACTATGCATTGTGATAATCAAGCAGCGATCCATATAGCTTCCAACTCAGTCTTCCATGAAAGAACCAAGCACATTGAGGTCGATTGCCACAAGGTGAGACAGATGATTGGGTTGGGTGTGATCTTGCCGTGCTACACAAGGAGTGAGGATCAGTTGGCGGATGTTTTTACAAAGGCTGCTAGACAAAAGACAATGGAGTCCATCCATGTGAGGTCAGGACTCATTGATCTAACCCAACTTAGCTAATCCCCTGTTATGGGGTCTCTACTCTTTTTCCCTCATCAAAGGGTTTTATCCGAACAAGGGGTTTCTCTTTGGTGAGGTTTTTAATGAGGGAGATCCCATAGCCTTCCAAGCTTGACTTGTTCCATATGGTCAAGCTTGAGGGGGAGTGTTAAGTTGTGGTATCCACTTTGGGGTTGATTAGAAAGAAGAGAGGAGAAGGGTTTGGGTCGACCTTGTCCGTACGAGGCCGTACAAGGCCGTACAGGCCATACAAGGTCGACCAAAAGCATTCAACCAGTTTTTACCATTCGGGTAAAACCAGAGTTACCCGACTGCTTTACTTGGGAGGTAACCTTATCCACCCGTTGGAAAGGAAGAAGAGAGCCGCGTGGACAGGCTGGCAAGGGCTGGAAGGATCAGCATCTTGTCAAAGATGCTGATGCCATTTACTTGGCCAGGAAGCCTCAGTTTGAATTAGGCGTGCCCTTCTCTCGACCACAGCCACACCTTTTCTCCTTTGTTTTATAAAAACCTTTGTAACTCTCTCTATATAAGCAAACCCCGAGTGGATGAATAAATCATACAGTTCTCTCTAAACCTTCGAGTCTCATAATGTTCTTCATAGTCTTTCATAAATCTTCTTAGTTCTTAGTCTAAATCAAGTCTTTATTTCATCAAATCTGTTTCTAGTCTTGTTCTGGTTACTTATTCATCAAATAAGTATTATGATTTAGAGGCTGCCTTAACTCTATCTCTCTTAAGGCAGCCTAATACTTGTAAAACTCACTCTAAACTCTTCTTTATCTACTTCTTAAACTCTAGATTACTGATTCTAAATCCTCTTCATCTTAGGTACACAAACTCAAAGTGTTGTGTTACTTCAAAAGGATAGATTCATACTAGAGAGTTTCTGCTTCATATAACAAGTTTACTCTCTAGGATTCTTGGTTATATAGTAAGCTGTGTATGAGGATTCAACCACAATTGGTTGTCTCTGATCTTGAATGGTGAGTTTCTGTTGTATGGTTGAAGGGGATTCAGTCACAAGTTGAATGAATCACTCCTTACATGAGACAAACACTCATGAATTCCAACATGGTATCAGAGCCTTGTTGCTCTTCTTTGGGATCAAACTCACCTCTTTTCTCGTTGTTTTTTTTTGAATAAATCCTTTCTCTCCCACTCTGATATAGGGTTAGCTTGGTCAGTACTTGTTAGTATCTTAAATAAAGCTTGAGGAAGAGAGAGATTTCGAAAATGCTTCACCATTATGCTTTATCCATTGGATAATAGCTCTCTCTTAATGGAGCATCTCTTTGACTAGTGGACAAACTGTTTTGATCCATTGGTTTCATTGTTGTCTAAGCCACAGAAAACACTTTTTCATGTGTTATTCTGATGGTTCTCTTATTGAAAGCCCTGGAAAACATCAGTTCATGAGTTATCCCAGTGGCACAAGTCTAAGGTCAGTGGATAAATTGATTGTCCAATGGTCTATTATGTTTCAGCTTCTAAAGCACCAAACTCTTGATGAGTATTGGATGCTCCTGGCTGCCAATGCTTCTGCAAAACTCAAGAAAACAGAGCAAAACTCTGTCCATTAGAACTCTTGAGAAAATTCTCTTTTTCTATTCTCTATTCTCTCATACTCTAATTCTCCAGGTTACGTATTCTCCATCATTCTCCCATTCTCTGGCTACTAATACTCTGGTTACATCATTCTCTACTTTCTACTTATTCTCTGGTTACTTATACTCTCTGGTTACTTAAATCTCTATTCTCATAATCTTGTTTAGAATATGCCTAATGTTGTTAAATTGTCTTGAAGTTAAGCTGTCTTGAAAGAATAGTCTTGCTTCTGTCCTTAGGAAAATTGATTGTGTTTTTGCATGAATGCTTAGTCTTGTTGATTAGGATTCAGAGAGTGTTGCTAGGATAGAATCATGAAGATATCTGTCCATTGCTTGTTTGAAATGTGTTTTAAATATCAGACTTGGTGAAATCCCATGATCTGATCTCTTGTTGTCTACTGATTCTTGTCTTAGTGTTTGTTGACTGGCTGCCCATGTTGATCAGAGCCTACACATGATGTATATTACTGACCAGGGAGATTGCCCACTGCCCATCAACACTTTGGACACTGATTGTGTCCATTAATTCCGAAGATGGTTGAGAGGATGAATGGAGTGTAAGTTTTGTTAAGAACAGAATGAAGAACACAAGAGAAAAAGAGAGTTTGATTCGAGAACAGGAGGAGAGAGGGAGAGAGAAGTGTTTACTCGAGAGAATAAGAGAGAATAGAGAAGGAGTTTTATTCCTTGCTTTGTGTAGATTGCATACAAGTAACTTAAATAGGCAAGATGCCTTCTGTACATTTCTGAGCAGACAAAAGGAAATGAATAAAATAAAGATGCTCTGGTCGAGTTTCTGAGGGTGAAAGTGACTGGTGCTGAACGGTCTGGTTGCAAGTCAAAGGGTTCAGCACATGTGACTTTAACTATAAACAAATCCTCTTCTTTGTCTCCTTGCTTCCCAACGGTTCACTCTTGTTTGAATATTCAAACTTGGCGAGTGGCTCTTCTTTTCCTTGCTTCTCAAGTTTCTTCTAGGTCACGGATGGGTGCCTTGTTTGTCAAGTCATTCCGTACATTTGTCTTCTTTATTACCTAACGTCAATACTCCCCCTCAAGCTTGATCCAATGCAATGATCAAGCTTGGAAACCATGAAGACTTCCCTCATTAAAACCTTAGTATGTGAAACCCTGTTTTGGGACAAAAACATACTAAGGAAAGAGTAGAAGCTCCATGGCTAAGAGGATCATGCCTTGGTCATGTCAATGAGTCCAAGTTTGGGATAAATGGACTCACACACCTTGGTACTTGCAGCTTTAGTGAAAATGTCTGCTAACTGATCTTCACTCCTTGTGTAACAAGGTAAGATGACTCCTTGGATCATCATTTGCCTCACCTTATGGCAGTCCACCTCAATGTGTTTTGTCCTCTCATGAAACACTGAATTTGAAGCTATGTGTATGGCTGCCTGGTTATCACAATGCATTGTGATTGGAGAAGTTATCTCAATCCCCAAATCTTTAAGTAGACCTTTGATCCAAACCAGCTCGTTTGTAAGCTTCCTCATAGCTCTATATTCAGCTTCAGCACTTGAACATGAAACCACCTTTTGCTTCTTGATTTTCCATCTGACTAGATTGCCTCCAATGAAGGTGCAGTAACCAGTAGTTGATTTCCTATCATTTCGGTCTCCTGCCCAATCAGCATCACAATATCCAATCACTTCTGTATTTCCATTACACCCCATCCATACTCCTTGTCCAGGAGCTCCACTGAGGTATCTGAGTATCCTTTCCACCATTTTCCAGTGATGAACCTTTGGCACTTGCATATGCTGGCTCACCTGGTTCACAGCAAAACAAATATCAGGTCTAGTTATGGTTAGATAGATCAGCTTACCCACTAGTCTTCTGTACTGCTTTGGATCATCAAATGAGGTGTCTTCATACTCCCTCTCACGCAAGATTTTGTAGCCATCCTCCAGTGGAGTCTTTGCTGGTTTTTCTCCAAGCATACCTGCTCCATTCAAGAGATCAAGTGTGTACTTTCTTTGGGATAAGAAGAGCCCCTCTTTGGATCGGCATACTTCTATTCCAAGAAAGTACTTTAGCTCACCAAAATCCTTAATATCAAATACAGATTTTAAGTAAGCTTTAGTGGTTTGTATACCTTCTTTGTCACTCCCTGTGATGATGATATCATCAACATACACAAGGATGACTACTATACCTTGTTGGCTGGTGAGAGTGAATAGGGTATGATCTGCCTCTGATCTACTAAACCCTTTTCCATTAAGAGTGGTGCTAAGCTTGTGGTACCAAGCTCTAGGTGATTGCTTAAGTCCATAGATAGCCTTCTTGAGTCTCAACACATTTCCTGGTTTGACCATGTCTTCTAAACCAGGAGGAGGGCGCATGTAGACTTCATCTTCTAGTTCACCTTGAAGAAAGGCATTCTTCACATCCATTTGCCACAAATCCCACTCCAAGGTGGTTGCAAGTGAGAGTATGATCCTGATGGTGTGAAGCTTCGCTACTGGAGCAAAAGTATCCAAGTAATCTTCTCCATAAGTTTGGGTGAATCCTCTTGCTACCAGCCTTGTCTTCTTTCTTTCTGGTTTCCTATTAGCTAGATACTTGATGGTGTAGAGTAGTCGACTTGTTACTGCTTTCTTTCCATTGGGAAGCTCAGTTTCAAACCATGTATAATTCTTGATCATGGCATTGATCTCATCCTCCACTGATGCTCTCCACTCATCATCTGCCATTGCTTCTTCATAAGTCCTTGGGATGTATTCTTGATCTACATTACTTATGAAGACTTGGTGTTCTTCTGGATATTGAGCCAAGGAACAAACTGCCTGAGTGGGATGAGCTACTGCATTGGCATTAAAGTACACCCTTTTGTTCTTCCAGGTTTCTGGATCATGTCTAATCCTAGTGCTTCTTCTTAGTTGTTGCACTTTCACTTCTTCTGGTTGAGTTTGGACTTCCTCTGGATCCTGTTGTTCATGACTTTCAGAACCTTCATGTTGCATTGTGTCTTCTGGTTCTGGTTGGTTCCCCCCTTCATGATCAACATGGATACCATCTTCCACTGGATCAGCCGCTTGGGTAGGGTGTTCTCTTGGGTTTTCCTTTGCCAAAGGCTGGTTAATCCCAAGACTTTCCAGGATGATTCTCAGGTTAGTTGCTCTATCTGATGGGGCGTGTGAAAGATCCTCCAGATTTTCCCAGCTCTTCTCACCATAATACCCCTTTGACTCCACAAATTTGACATCTCTTGAGACCATCACCCTTCTAGTTTCTGGTACATAGCACTTGTACCCTTTCTGATTAGCTGAATACCCAATAAATATTGCTTTGACACTCTTGTCTTCAAGTTTATTTCTCTGCTCTCCTGGAATCAAAACAAAACAGAGGCACCCAAACACACGCAAATGATCAAGAGAGGGTTTGTTATTATTCAATACCTCAAAGCGAGAGACATCATGGAGGACCCTTGTAGGAGTTCTGTTTATTAGATAGCATGCTGAGACCACAGCATCACCCCAAAAATGTTTTGGGACATTTGTGTGGAACATCATGCTTCTGGCAACCTCCATAAGATGTCGATTCTTCCTCTCTGCCACTCCATTTTGTTGTGGTGTGTATGGGCAGCTGGTTTGATGAATGATTCCATGTCTGGCTAGATGGTTTTTGAATGCATGGCTTGTGTATTCACCACCATTGTGTGACCTAAAAATTTTAATCTTGGCATTGAAATGATTAGTGACGAAGCTCTGAAAGTTTATAAAAGCTTCTAACACTCTATCTTTAGATTGAATTAAGGTTAGCCAAGTGTACTTTGATTTCTCATCTATAAAGGTGACAAAGTATTTATGGTTTTCTCTAGAAACACATGGAGCAGTCCAGACATCTGAGTGCACAAGATCAAAGCAGTGTTCATAAATAGTGGTTGATTTAGTAAAAACGGTTTTGCAATGTTTGCCAAGGATACAAGCTTCACAGCTATCATTCCTAAAAGACATATTAGGGAACATCAATCCTAAGGCACGAGAATGAGGATGACCTAATCTAGCATGCCATAATACATTAGAATCTAAAACAGAAGCAGAACTAAGAGCATAAGGTAAATCTGATTTAAGCTTGGTGTCTTCAAGCAAATAGAGGTCTCCTTTGCTTACACCCATTCCAATCATCTTACTTGTCTCAATATCCTGAAAATGAACTTCATTAGGACTAAAAATCACATGACAATTAAGATCAAGAGTCGTTTCTTAACTGAGAGCAAGTTAGATGCAAATGTAGGCATATATAAGGCTTTAGACTCTCTACCAAACAAGTTCAAGTTCCCTATGCCCTCAATGGGTACCTTATCACCATTTGCAATCATCACATTTCCAAGAGCAGGTTTAACATTACTAATCAGTTTAGCATCTTTGATCACATGATGAGATGCCCCTGAATCTATGATCAATGGCCTAGCAGGTTGAGATATGTTCTGAATTGTATTTAAAGCATTATGAACATTACTACTGATGTTACCAGAGTTGGCATTGAGGGCTTTTATGAGAGCCTCAATGTCTGACTTGTGGATTAGAGAGTCCTCCTGGTTAAGCTGAGTAGATGTTCCAGCAATGTGAGCAGTGGAGTTCATGGCCCTCCCTCCATTCTGTTGATGCACCGGTTGAATGGTGGGCTGGACATTCTGATGAATAGCCTCATGTTCTCTAGCCTGGTTGAATCTTGATGGAGGACGGAGGTGAGGGTGAAGGATGCAGCACTGGTTCTTCATGTGGCCGACCTTCCTACAATGATCACAAGTCACTGACTTCTTCCTATCTTCTGGTTTGAAGAAGGCTTTGTTTGCAGATACCATCTCAGCCTGTTGGCTAAGTTAAGTTCTCCTTTTCCTCCAAACAGACCGACTGAGCCTTGTTCCTTCTGGATTTGAGAGCACACCTCTTCTAGACTTGGTAGCTTATCAGCCCTCAGAATATGCTTAATGAGGTCGTTGTAAGCTGGGTTGAGAGTGAGGAGTAGACAAAACACTCTGTCTTGCTCACGCCTCTCATTCAGGGTAGTAGGGTCAGTGGTACATGGCCTCAACATCTCTAGCTCTGCCCAGAGAGCTCTGAACTTACCAAAGTGTTGGTTAAAGTCCATGTCTTCCTGGTTCAAGCAGTTGATAGCTTTCTTCACTTCAAAGACCCTACTTTGGTTAGATATGTTACCATACACCTTCTGTAGTGTATCCCACAACTCCTTTGCGGTTTCACAGTAAGAGGAGGCCTCCATTATGGGACCATCAAGTGAGCTCGGGATGATATTCAGCACCATAAAGTCCTCTTGACTCCATTTGCCCTCATCTACCACCACAATCTCATTTCCATCTTCTCCTTGGCTGGTTTGTTTTGGCGCCTCACCAAGAGTGATATGGGACCATAAACCTCTTCCACCAAGGGCATTCTTGATCAATCCTGACCATAGAAGGTAGTTCACTCCTTTAAGAGTGTCTGGAATCACCACTTTCTTGTTTTGCTCCATTTCTAGTTGCTATTATCCAGTGGGTAAAAGGGTGTTCTTGAGGGTTTTGAAAGAGAACTGGAAAATATTTGGTTTCTGGATAACAGTTTAGACAGAAAACAAATAGGAACAAGCTATCTCTCTATGTCTCAAGAAAATAAGAAGCAAACAAAGATGAAGAACAATTGAAGAACTCGCAAGAACAGATCTATTATCCGCTGGATAAAAGGATGTTCTTCAAGAAACTCAAGAACTGATCGATTGAAAAGAAAGAGTGAAGAGAATAGAGTAGTTTTGCGGAAGAAAAATAGGTTTAGGAGCCAAAATGCTCTGATACCATGTAAGTTTTGTGAAGAACAGAATGAAGAACACAAGAGAAAAAGAGAGTTTGATTCGAGAACAGGAGGAGAGAGGGAGAGAGAAGTGTTTACTCTAGAGAATAAGAGAGAATAGAGAAGGAGTTTTATTCCTTGCTTTGTGTAGATTGCATACAAGTAACTTAAATAGGCAAGATGCCTTCTGTACATTTCTGAGCAGACAAAAGGAAATGAATAAAATAAAGATGCTCTGGCCGAGGTTCTGAGTGTTAAAGTGACTGGTGCTGAATGGTCTGGTTGCAAGTGGAAGGGTTCAGCACATGTGACTTTAACTATAAACAAATCCTCTTCTTTGTCTCCTTGCTTCCCAACGGTTCACTCTTGTTTGAATATTCAAACTTGGCGAGTGGCTCTTCTTTTCCTTGCTTCTCAAGTTTCTTCTAGGTCACGGATGGGTGCCTTGTTTGTCAAGTCATTCTGTACACTTGTACGGATTGCCTTGCCTCTCAAGTAAGCTCATCCTCTTTATTTCTTTGTCTTCTTTATTACCTAAGGTCAATATGGAGCAGTGGAGAGATTGCTCAGAAGTGACTTACCTGATGCCAAGAGGGTGGACAGGAAGTACACTCAAGAGAAAAGGCCACAATTCAAGCCAAGAGGGCTGTGGTCTCAGGGGATTGGTGATCCTAACTGGCTCTCATCTTCCAAGCTTGACCACAGACTCTCATTATCAGGTCAAGCTTGAGGAGGGGTGTTAATATGAGAAGCCAGTGTCCATCTTCTTATGCAAGGGAAGTACCTAAACTATACTTATTCTTGTTTAAATAGGTTTGCCCCTTGAGAATTGATGCAAGTGTGTGTGCATTGTTTGAATCAGGTACTTGGAGCTCATGAGAAGAGTCTGGTCGTGGATTAAACCATTTGTTGATGGCAGGATGTCAGAAGAAAGGGGGAGACAAAGAACCAGCCACATGGAGAGTTCCAAGCAGTTTTGAGTGTGAAGCAAGGAAGGCATTGGTGCCTGCTTGCCATTGAAGTAAGGCCATGATCCAGGGTGGTTGCACTCTTTTTCCCTAAGTCTGGTTTTATTCCAAGACGTTTTCCATACTTAGGTTTTTAATGAGGCAAGTGCTTTCAGTTCCAAGCTTGCCCAAGGATCTCCTATGGTCAAGGTGAGGGAGAGTGTTAAAATAAAGAAATGACTGACCAGAAGAAGAAGCTGGTTGATGATTTAAAGAGAGTTCATCAAGAGAAGCCAATTTGGTTCTGTCCGTACAGACTTGCTCCACAAGCAATCATCTTGATCTAACTTACCTTGGAAGGCAAGAAAAGAAGTGGGAAGGCTTAAGGGACATTGCTAAGCTCCAGAAACACATATTCTACTCAGTCTGAATTCAAAAGGAAGGATCTGGTTTGAATTAGGCAGAGAAAAGTCACATGGGTGCATAAGGAGTTGTAGCAAACCTGTCACTATCACCATGGATGTTGAAATGAAGAGGGAATGACCAAAGAAAGCAAGCCATTAAGGATTGAAGGCAAGTAGAAGAAAAGATGATCCAGAGACTTGAAATTAAAGTTGGTCCGTTCAGACTTGATCCACAAGTAACTAAGCTGACCTAACCTACCTTGCAAGGCAAGAAAGAAGTGGGAAGGATTAAAGGACGTTGCTAAGCTCCAGAAAACATAGGATACTCAGTTTGAATTCAAAAGGAAGGATATGGTTTGAATTTAGCAAGAAAGATCACATGTGGTGCATAAGGACAAGAACAAACATGTCACTATCAACCTAAGGAGACTGTGCTCTCCTCATGTCCCTTTCTACTCCTTCTGGACGTGCCTCCCCTTGGATGTATCCCCTTTGGCATCTTCTCATCCTTACAGAATTAATTTGTTTATATTTCCTTGTTTTAGTAATTGTTTAATGTTGCTTATTGTCTATTTAAAGGCAGCTTCATCTCTTGTAACTCTAACTAGAATCAATAGACAAGTTTATCTCTCTCTAAGCTCGTCTCTCTCTCTCTCTCTCTCTCTCTCTCTCTCTCTTGCTTGTGTCTAAACAATATTCATAGTGTAAGGATTTAGGCATTAGGGTTTAGAGGCTGCCTTAACTCTATCTCTCTTAAGGCAGCCTAATACTTGTAAAACTCACTCTAAACTCTTCTTTATCTCCTCTTAAGCTCTAGATTACTAATTTTAAATCCTCTTCATCTTAGGTACACAAACTCAAAGTGTTGTGTTACTTCAGAAGGATTGATTCAAACTAGAGATTCTTTGCCACACATAACCAGTTTGCTGTCTAGGATCTTGGTTATAGTGTAGGCTGTTTAAGAGGATTCAACCACCAGTTGGTTGTCTCTTCCTTTGAATGGTGAGTTCCTGATGTATGGTTGAAGGGGATTCAGTTAAAAGTTAACTGAATACTCTCTTGACATGAGACAAACGCTCATGAATTCCAACATGGTATCAGAGCTTTGTTGCTCTTCTTTGGGATTAAACTCAACTCTTTTTATCTCTGTTTTGTTTAAATAAAACATTTTTCTCCCACTCTGATATTGTGTTAGCTTGGTCAGTACTTGTTAGTATCTTGAATCAAGGTTGAGGAAGAGAAAGATTTCAATAATGCTTCACCACTATGCTCTATCCATTGGGTAAATAGCTTTCTCTTAATGGAGCATCTCTTTGACCAGCGGACAAACTGTTTTGATCCATTGGTTTCATTGTTGTCTAAGCCACTAAAAACACTTGTGCATGTGTTATTCTGATGGTTCTCTTATTGCAAGCCCTGGAAAACATCAGTTCATGAGTTATTCCAGTGGCACATGTCTAAGATCAGTGGAAAAATTGATTGTCCAATGGTCCATTGTGTTTCAGCTACTAAAGCACCAAACTCTTGATGAGTATTGGATGCTCCTGGCTGTCCATGCTTCCGCAAAACTCAAGAAAACAGAGCAAAACTCTGTCCATTAGAACTCTTGAGCAAATTCTCTTTTTCTATTCTTTATTCTCTCATTCTCTGATTCTCCAGGTTACTTATTCTCCATCATTCTCCATTCTCTGGCTACTAATACTCTGGTTACATCATTCTCTATTATCTACTTATTCTCTGGTTACTTATACTCTCTGGTTACTTAAATCTCTATTCTCACAATCTTGTTTAGAATCTTTCTAAGGTTGTTAAACTGTCTTGAAGTTAAGTTGTCTTGAAAGATTAGTCTTGCTTCTGTCCTTAGAAGAATTGATTGTGTTGTTGCCTGAATGCTTAGTCTTGTTGATTAGGTTTCAGAGAGTGTTGCTAGGATAGAATCATGAAGACATTTGTCCATTGCTTGCTGTAATTGTTCTAAATGTGTTTTAAAGATCAGACTTGGTGAAAACCCATGTTCTGGTCTCTTTTTTGTCTACTGATGCTTGTCCTAGTGTTTGTTGACAGGCTGCACATGTTGATCAGAGCCTACACTGTTAACTTGAAGAGATACAAATGAATAAGAGAGAGATGAGATGGAGGCAAAGGAGATAGTTGGTGTGAAGAGTATTGAGATGAAGAACCAAAGAGAAATAAAAGAGACAAAGAGAAGAAATGCTCTGGATACTTGAGGTGGAAGTTAGTTTGTACAGTCTTGCTCTACAAGGTATCTAACTTGACCTAATTCAAATGGAGAGTCACATATCTCTTTAAGGAATATAGTTGTTCATGACCTGTCACTATCCATGTGGTCCAGAGTCATTATTTTATTGTTTCCTTTTGTTTCTTGTATTTCTATATAATGTAACATATCAGAATGAATGTAAGCAAGGAGAATAATCTCCCTTCTCTCCCTTAATCTCCAAATTCGTCACTCTTTCTCTCCTCTCTCTCTAAAGTGTGCAGAAACTAACTCTCTTGTTCTTACTCTGTTCTTCATTGTTCTTCACCCAAATCTCACATAAACTCAACTATTCTCCTCATATTTTCACAATTCTAACATGGTATCAGAGCTTTAAGCTCCTAAACTCTTTAGATTCCGCCAAAACCATTATGTTCTTCCATTTACTCTGTTTTCCAGTTACTCTGTTTTTCATACTCTGTTTTCTCTGTTTCACTCTTGTCTACTCTGTTTCTCTTCATTCTATTATTAGAGTATCTTCATGAGAGCATCTCAATATTCTTCTCAACTCTCTGGTTATTCAAAGCTCTCATTATTTTTCTGTTTTCTAAAATTTTTTTGTGTTCTTTATCTTTACCCACTGGACAATAGCTTTATCCATTGGGTAAAAGAAAGTTTACCATGGAAATAGAAAGGAGAAGCTTGATTCCAGTAACCCTTGAGGGTACTAACTACTTACTTTGGTCAAGAGTGGCCAGAGTTACCTTGGGAAGTCATGGACTTTGGGACAGCCATATCATGAAGGTTGAAGCTTCAAAGAGGATGACTCAAGAGGATGGTCAGGTTATTTGCGTGAGGGATGAAGACAAGTGGGTCAGAGAGGACCAACAAGAACTTGGGATCATCCACAACTCTCTCTCAGAATCAATTTTGGAGGCTTACTCACACTGTGAAACCGCCAAGGATCTATGGGAGAGTCTGCAAACTATTTATGGTAATCTCTCCAACCTGAGTCGTGTGTTTGAAGTCAAGAGGATTACCAACAACCTAAGCCAGGAGGAAGTGGATTTCAATCAATATTTTGGTAAGTTCAAAAGCTTATGGGCAGAGCTGGATGTGCTTAGACCTTTCTCTTTAGATCCAGAGGTCATAAGGGAAAGATATGAACAAGACAAGGTTTTCAGTCTTCTCCTGAATCTAAATCCATCTTACAACCAGCTTATAAAGCATATCCTAAGAGAATCCAAGCTTCCAAACCTAGAGGAGGTGTGTTCTCTGGTCCAAAGAGAACAAGGACCTCACAACCTTTTCAAGGAAGAGAAGAAAATGGTTCATCATAGAAAGGATATGCATAAGAAGAAGGAGAGTACGTGGCTAGTATATGGAGGCAATAGAAGAAAGCTGAAGCTAGACCATAAAAGAACCAAGCTCAGTAATCTCAAAATCATACCTGATGCCAGCAAGCTAAAGGAAGATGAGCAAGAAGTCTTGAAAGGAAAATCCATGTATTCTGCTTTCATGAGTGAATCTAATGGAGGAAAAGATTGGAACAAGACAGTGATCAATGATGGTCCCATCAAGATGAGTGATATAGAGCCATTGATCAAAGCAGCCAAAGCCATTATCTCCTCTAGAAAGTCTGGTACACATTCCCTTATCTTTAAGCCAATCATAATAGATTCAGGAGCTAGTCATCATATGATTAGTGATAGGAATCTTAGTAGTGATGTTAGGCCTGCCTTAGGGAATGTAATAATAGCCAATGGAGATAAGGTGAAGATA